>KN825964.1:0-11664 GCA_000827395.1 Paxillus rubicundulus Ve08.2h10
GCACCCGAACAGATAGAAGGATCTCCCCAGCTGTTAGGCAGATCATTGATATTCAAAAACCCATTTCCACTATGCTTTGGTGGTTGGAACAGTGGATTCTGCGTTTGCACCATGGACACCCATCTGTCCATGGGTGAGTTGGAAGCTTAAACTCCTTACCAGAATTTGGATCATGCAGTGTCATGTTCTGCAACCCATCTGGGAAGTTGTCCATGCTAGTGCTCATCAAACAATGAAAGGGCCTCCCGAGGAGCATCTCAAAGTTGGCCTGTGCAAAAATCTGCACCTGGACGAATACGTCGCCAGTTCCAAAGTTGAGACGCAAATTTTCCAAGACCCCTAGGGTCATATCTGTCTGTGTGTTAGCATTAGTCATGCTCATGGTATGATCAGAATGGATGGGCAGCCTGAGCAACTCCCAAATCCGTCGTGGCATAGCCACGATCTCGGATCCAGAATCTAGGACACAGTTGATTGTCCTTTCCGTGCTGTTCACCTTCGCCTCAAGGCAGTGCAGAGGAAGGCTGTGATGGGCTACGATAAGGCCATCATCGCTCTTGAGGAGTCAGTCTCCATACTCTCTAGTGACTCCGCCTGGGTTCCTTCCAGACAGCTCGTTGACATGGACCATGGGCGTGCACACAGAGAGTCCATTGATGTGGGCGGTTGGCACAGTGGTGACCCACTTTGTCGTGGTCATGTCATGGAACTGCTTCCTGAAATCTGGTGACACCGCGAACAGGTCTCTAACAGGCACTGGAATACTTGCTTTGAGAACCCGGTCGAGTATGCGCTTAGGAGCCGTATCATCTTCCAGTCCAAAGGAAAACCTGTATTGAGTAGACGGCAATGGATTAGCGGTAACAGGTTTAGTTGGTAATGGAGGTGTGGCAGCAGTTGCACCAGCAGGGGGAGTGCTAGGTCGCGATGGCACCTTCACAGTGTTTTCCCATGCTTCCTGCACCTCAGGTGAGACTATTTTGTCTGCCACCATTGCAGTGCAAAGGTTCCCTAGCCCCGACGGGTGAGTGGGAACCTCGACACCATCGAACTGGACCCATTTTGCACGTGGTCTATCTTTTGCACTCCTGTCGGCTTGGTAGCTCACCCAGGCTTGTGCAAAGTAATGCTGAAAATCTGGGTCAGTTGAATATGGGGACATGGACTGTTCCGGGTCGTCCACCACGCTCAGAAACGCGGATGGCTCTATCTTGAGTTCAACTTCCCCTTCAGGGCATGCAATAGTCAAGATACCCGCAGTCATGTGAGGTGGGGGTCCCTGTTAAAGGCGCTAGCCCCCATTTCTGGAGACGCCTTCAAGCGGTCAATTGATGCTTTCATGCAGTCGCATCCAGCGAGCCATGGAATGGGCCCACCGTCCGGCATGCACAAGCGGCCGCTAGCCCCTCTAGCGATATTACCAGCCTTCAGGGATGCGTCTATGTGGGGGCAGTCCTGGATATAGTGGCTCTAGTCAATGCAAAATGTGCACCCTGGACTCCTCGGCATAACTCACTGCATTTGCAGGGTATACTCCTGTTTTACCATGGACCCAGAAGGTTGGTGCGGCACAGGCGGAGCGCTTCGCCCTCTGTCATATGGCCTGGCCAATAGCTCGCAAAGAGCAGCCCCTGTTAAAAGGAATTTTGCCGCCTCTATGACGTCCTCCATAGGATATGCGTTGTCAGGGTGCAGGTCAGCTCGGATGATAGAGAGATGATGATGGACCCGGTCAGCTACCGCCCTTGGGAATCCGTCCAAGAAGAACATATCCCTCTCAGTGTCCACTAGCTTTTTATTAGCAATAAGTGGTGCAGAGATCTTTAGGAACCATCTGCGGTACTCTCCCAGATCATCTTGACTGCACATCAGCTTTGAGCGATAGTCCTGTATGAGATATTGAAGGTCAGCATGACAATACCAGTTTGCCCCCTCACATCCGGGGTACAAATCCTTGACTGCTGCCACAAAGGCATCCCAGTTCCTGCTGGAGGCAGCCATGAGGGTTAGCCAGACTTCTGCCTCGTCTAGATCAGCGTATCTGATGGCCGCTTTAATCTGTGCTTCTTCTGAGATGTGGGCAGCTTCTCCGAGGATCTCTATATCCTCGAAGAAGCACGGGAGATGAGCCAGAGTTCTCCCATCAAACTTGGGCGCATCCCTTGATCTGCACAACGGCATGGCTATTGGATCGCTGGCCATTTTACATTCCTGTGGGGGATCAGCGTTTAATGAAATGTGGGGAAAAGTAATATTGGGTTGTGGCTGTGCAGGAGCCATGCAAGAGTTCGGGAGGGCAAGCAAATCTAGCGGACGGAGGAGCAAAGAAAGGGAAGGCAAGGGAGATGATGGTTCAGAAGTTGGAAGGGGGGTAAGTGGTGAAAAACAAGGCAAAGGGACTCCTGCTCTATGAAGGGACTGTTGTGAAGTTAAATGTGCAAAGGTACCAGGCACAGCGGACAAGAACGATCATCAGGCCCAGGGGTATGCTCTGCTGGCATTATAAAAACAGTGTTGGCCGAAGGTGGTGATGTCTGATGGACAGGCAGATAAGGAATAAGCGGATAAGGGGTGTCAGGATTGACAGTGACAAAAAATTTGGAATCCTCGGACAGGCTGAGGTTCCGGAGTTGAGAAAGTAAATTTTCAAACTCTGTCCGGTGGGGGTTGGACCTAAGGGTCCTTCTTGTCGACTCAATGAAATCCCTCGTGTGTGTGGGCTCCAGTTGTAAGAATACCAAGTCCCTTCCTAGTATTAGTAGGTCTGGACTAAGTCAATAGTGTTAAGAAGGGGTGCGAAATTATTGACCTGGGAGGGATTTCGTCTGAGAAGGTATAAAGAAGGGAGAGTATGTTGGTCCTGGGTACACATTGGTGAGAGAGTAATGCACTTTCCGACAGGTTTCTGAGGAAAAGTGAGGGAGGGGGGCAGTGTAGAGTGAAAAGGGTTTTGGGTGCGATGAGGATTGTCTGAGCGTCGGTACTTGTGTTGTTTCGTCCGGGTCTTATGTGCATTTGACCTTAAGTCCATAGTGACAAACGATGCATTTTCTGAAACTAAGTACAGGCTTTTTATACTGCGGAGATTCCCACAACAATACCAAACTAAATCCAAACATAAAGTACGGGCCAATGGAACAGTGGAAGTATGTATAGAGTGGTTCTGAGGCAGTGAAAGTAGGAAAGCGGAAAATTAAAGGGTTTACCAATGAGATGGACAGGACCGGAGGACGTGGGCACGGGGATCTGTAAAAAGACGGACGGACTGGAGTGCACGGTTGGTAGTGAGTGAGGTAGACGGAAGGAATTTGCAGGGATTGGCCATTGCAGCTGTAGGAATTTATGCTTTCCTACAGCGCTCGCTAATGATAATCAGGGGAATAGGAACAGGAACAAGGGGGAGATGGAATTAAGTGATGTAGGAAAGTGATGGAGCATTCCTGGAGGCTCGGGAGTGATGTCGAGTAAGGAATGATGAAATGCAATAAGAGTCCATGCAAGTTCCACATGGGTTCTGAGCAGGCACTGCAACTCTGAGCGGATCGTCCTGGCGGCAGAGCGGAGGTACGAACTCTGACGTTCTGGAAGTGCGGAGTTGGTGTTCTGGTTCCGGAGTTCACTGTATTTTGTCAAGTCCCACTGGTACCGCTCAGCAACACAGCTATGAGCCTTCTTTTTGAGACCTGATCGCCAGTTTCCGAGGTCCTCCCAGAGCTGGAGGTGTCAATGCACAAACACTGGATGAGTGCTGTACTCTCACCAACTCCGTTATACCAGCAGAGTGCTGGGGCCACCAACCTAGCTGTGAACTTTAGCTAATAACACTGTGTTGTGATCTCTACTTACCGTCTGTGACAAAGAGCCCTTGAGAACGATGTTCATCAATAGCTTCGTCAATATATGCAATAGCCTTGGGAGTGAAATCAGCATGGAGAGGGAATGCATTGATTGAGGTGGCGTCGAAGTGGGAGAATTGTTTTGCTCTTTCAATTATGTTGCGGGCTGCTGATATGTAGAACTGCAGTTGAGAAGGATCTGCGCCATCTGTACCAACAGGCACAGCCCAAGGAGGGTCTACAGAAAGTGGTGGTGGTAGTGCTCAGACAGAAGGTTCTCTGTCAGGCTTGTTACCCCTCTCTGTGACAGAGCGCATGTCACTGTGACTGCCATCTTGAGGCAGTAGGGACGCTTGCTGATTACGAACGGCAGTGAGCTGGGCATTATTGGGTAGATGAGGTGGACGGTTTCGTTGGTGATGCTGAGCTACGACATCTTCAACGTGGCTGCTGGTGGCCATACAACCTGCAATACACGAAGTTAGACATAATTTGCTGCAACAAAGTTGATTTACCTAGAGTATTGTGGTCAGTAATGCTATGTATGGCCAGATTGCCTGTAGTGTAAGTTGTCAGCCCATATTTTTGACCTGAAGAAGATTTTTGTACCATTGGTATGGAGAAAGGGATGGAATTCAGCTTGTCCTTCAGCGTGATCATTCAGGGCTAGAATGGGAACATGATAGCATTGGTGATCTCGAGGAACTTGGAGGGGGGTGTCTTCATCTTCCCTGCTACCACCTATGTAACCTTTTGTCAGCAATGATCATCTGACTAGACTAGCTGTACCTTCTGAAATTGCCGTCAGGGCTGGTGATGCTCTATGGGAGTCTGGAGGACGAGTCCAGAATAAATAAATTATGTATAACAATGAGCACTTAGGATACTCACCTTGACCATGAAGGGTGGCTTCAGCAATGTGATTGTCCTCGCTTGGAGATGCTTCATCGATGAGATGTGACATGTTTAGGCTCGGCATCTGTCTCGGCATCATCTTCAACCTGATTGGTAGAACTTGCAAATAAACTATGAGCATGCAATGGGAGCTGCAATGGAAGACTATAAAACGACTGTGTGCGACGCAGTCCAGTGGGACAGGGAGTGGGTGAAGGTGGCTTGTGGGGTTTGTCACATTGAAGGGATGGAGGAACACTAGACTCCTGAGAACCATTTCCAGGCTCGGGAACAGCTGGTTGAGAGTGTTGGTAGACCGGATCTCGTCCCTGGGGGGTTGGAAGTCATGTAGACGTCAGCATTTGAGAAGTACATCGAGGAGCATGGGCTGTGGGCTGATATGCAAGTGCAAGCAGCCTAAGCTGGAGATCCCCTCAAGAAAACCATGATATCCGACAGCCATCTGAAGGACAGAGAAATGAAAGTCCAGCTCTGCAGCTCCAACGGCAACAATGCACCACTTTGCATCGTGGTCTCAGGACATGGGGTGAAAATGGTGGAGGGGCTCTGGAGTGATGAAGTCTGAAGGATCCGAACATGGCCATCCTTTCCAGAATGGTTCCAGACTGCCATTCAAGCCCAATGCTCTGATCGCTTTCAAGAAGGGCTTAAAATTTGATATATCTTCCTGGGCACAAATGGTGCAGATGGCAGCAAGCATAGATTGACCAGTGCGTGGGGGATGTCAAAAACTATTGCCGAACTGCTTGGAAGTGGCTGTGGTGACGGGGGACACTTTGGAGCTCATGGCTGACAGAAGGCTCTCTTCAGGAGTGTCTGCAATCCACGAAGCCAAAGGTGTGAAACAATAGCATAAATTCCCGACTGGATCACTCATCACAATGCCAATGGAGGCTGTGATCTTCAAGGGCGATAAAACAATGTTGAGGGCCTGGTGAACCAGGCGATCGTGGAGCAGGCTTTGAACCCTACTTTCCTTGTGAATAAACTTGGCGATTGGGAGTAGTGCAAGGAGTATATAAGTGTGGAGTGATGTTTTGCTATGAACAGTCACATCTATGTCGGAAAGACTGATTAAGAGGGGATGTGCCATGTGATTGCTGGACATAACCGAAATGTTCGTCTTATCAGGGGAAAGTACCATGCCCAGAACTGTGGAACCTTGGGGCAACAAATTCTTTGGTACATGTCAATGTGTGTATTTGCAACAGAAATAGGTAACAACTCACTTGAATGCTCCATGCTCAATTGCCACTTAACCATTTGTCATAGATACAACAAATCTTCGCAGCCGATGTCCAAACTCGTTGAGGAACAAAAGATATATGTGACTTGAACAAAGAATGGCTGAGGAGTGCTTGCAGACACTCAATGGAGTCACGGTAAAATAGTTGGACAGGTCATTTGGTAGGATGTTGGGGTGTCATTGATATACCCAACCAGCATGGTCCAGAAGGTAACATCTCTGCTCGAGATCTGAGCTGCTTCCCAGTGGGGAACGAGAGTGGGATTTGCTTAAGCTAGAAAGCATCAACGAGCATTTCAGGGATCACCAGAACCATTACTCACCAGTTTAAGTGACATTAGTGAGTCAATAGCTGTCAAACTGAGTCCAGAACGAAGTAACCACGACATGAGCTCCCATTCATCTCCGGATGAAAAAGGATAATATGGGTTGTGCTGCCTGTCAGTGGCAAATTGATCCTCCTTGAAAGTGTCCATGAACATTTTGCCGCCTGGAAAGGTCTCGCTGCAGCCTTCATAACTCTCCACACATCTCTCACAAAACCCTTGATGAGATCCTCTGAAACTCAGTGGGTTTCCAGACACATCTGGTGCATCAGGAAGACCCCATGCTAGTGGGGGGAAATCAGGTCCACTAGCGTTGTCTGATTGCTCAGAGGCGACTTCTGTTGCAGTGGATGTATTGCTGCTTGAGGGCAGGTTGTCGTGCGAATGTAAACCTTCGAATCCGAGTCCTGCAATTTGAGCCATCTCCTCATACCACTGGGTGCCATAGCAGGAGCCCATCAGCTGATTCATGTGTTGAAGGACTTTTGTTTCAGTAGTGAATTTCTTGCCACATCAGGGGCAGCTAATGTTTTTGTGCTGGCCACAGTTGGTCTTGGCCTTGGGCATGCTATTGGTGGTACTATGGCCCAGATGGAGGCGATGTGTAAAAGTATTCACCTTGTCAAATGTGGTACTAGTACTGTTTATGCTCAAGATACCATGCTGGTAAGTCTCATCTGAGTTGCTCGAAACATTTGCCTAAAAATGGAGCATCAGAGACTTGGACTCGTCTATCAGGTTGAACTTGCTTACATTCTCCTTGTTAGGACCCGGCTGACCCTCCACTCTGGCTCTCTTCAACGGTCTCCACCCTTGAAGATTCTCCGCCCACCGTTGGTGCACCCATTTCTTCTGCGGCATGGCTGCCATTCATTATGATGGATGTGGAGTTCTCGGCAGGTCAGTTGGCTCGAAACACAAACCAGCCCAAACTTATTGTTAACTTCAAACAATTCACTACTCCTTCAGATCATTTTCAAGAGATTTTCCACTACACGAAAATCATACTCTACTTTGTCTCTGTAGTTTAGTGTAAGGAATTTTCTTGCACTGGACTTTTGGAATACTAGTTTAATTTACAAGCTTCGTCACACTGGAATCATGCATTGTCACATGATGTTGGATGGATCCGCATGAGGCCTACCTTAATAGGCAACTGGCTGGGGTGCCTTTTAATAAGTCTTTGGCTTTTATTTTATTTCATATTAATCCATTTGTGTCCATGTGGGGTATACTACCCTATGTAGGACAATGCATAACTAGGTACTATGAGGGCCCCTGTGCCCTCTGCCACGTCCCTGGCATTGCAAATGCACCGTAAAGCGGATACTAGGATCCCCCTACAGTCCTGTTGTTCCCACCAACAGTTTTAGATGCCTATACCTAATAATCAGCAGTGTACTGAGTTTGGTCTGACTAGTGTGGGGTGTGGGATGCTGATTGATGCTGTGGATATAACATGTACTCGGTCCACCTAGACGGTTGTGTATGAAGGGAATGAGGGGTGATGTGGTTTGGGAGTGATAAGGAATGTTAGTGGTTTTAGAGTGTAAAGTGGTAAGGTGATGTGCCAGTCCTCTTTCTTTTACTTCTTACGGTAGCCAACCGGGCCTTACTCCCATTCTGCTCAATGCCCCTGTGCCTAAAGTGGTTGGGCGCTCTTCCAGTCGTCAGTGAGTAGTGGAGGCTTGAGATGAGGTGAGGTGAGGAGTGGGGCGGATAGTGCTGGTGTGTTTGATGTACAGGTTCAGTAAGTAGACTGTCTGCTGGGACTGCTTGTCAGTTGTTCTGAGTGTGCACAATGGAGACATCACCAAAGGTGGCCTTGAATCTTCTGGTGCTGTTCACAAAATTCATCAGTAAGGGGACTGCTTTGCTGTGAGAGAGCAGATGTGGGATGTTCAAGGTGTTTCTGCATAGGTGTAATGTGAGGATGTGATGTTCTCTAGCATACTGTGGGCAAGAGAGGATGAAGTGAGCCACATTTTTTTTTCTTTCACTCCTGGGCAGTGTGGGCAGTGTGGGGTGTCTGACTTCTTTATTTGATGGAGTTGGACATTCAGGGGAATGTGATTAGTTCCGAGCCAGAGGAGTAGGCTGGAGTGGTGATGAGGGAGTGCTGAGATGAGCTTGAGATAGGAGCCAGATAGGAGTTTTGCGTCTATTTTCGAGAGGTGGGGGTATTGTGGTGAGGCAGCCCACTGCCGCGCCCACCATCTGGATGTGATACTGCACTGTGCCTGCTTGACTGCCGAGGTGCTGAGGGGTAGCTTCTCTTTATGTAGGTAGAGAGGGAGTCACCTTCTGGGGCTTGAGTGGTTGCTTCCCTTGGCAGCATCTTTGGCTTCTTCATCTGCTTTCTTATTACCCTCTATGCCATCATGCCCTGAGATCCATTTGACAGAGAGGTTGGAAGGATGGCATGTCATCTGTGTCCTGTGTGAATCCACATCAGTTGGATGACATAAGTGGGTCCCATGGTAGTATGGATTACCATGGGGAGTGCAAGGCAATGCACAATTAATGCCGGTGGGTGTGCCAAAAGGCCCCTTCCTGCTTTAGATCATTGGGTTCCCACAGTAGAGACTCCTATCTCCCAAATGATTTCCCCAAATTGCAACCAATCCAGCTTTGGGTATCGCTTACCATAGTCATGCCTGCTGACTAAGCATAACTCCCAAAGTAGGACATTAGATTGGTAGTTGGTATCCTAAACATGGTCAGATAGATAAGTGGTAGGGGCAGCGGTGAAGCCCCCTGATGAGAACTGTCATGAGTTCAAAACCACTGTCTGCTGCTTTCTTTATCTGCCCCTTTTCATGCTGTACATGTGACCGCACCACATGGCCCAGCCCTAATCTTAGGAGAGGGGCGTCAGACAGATGAATAAGCAAATGGATGGCCTGACATGTCCTCTTGTGTACACAGACTACATACTTTGTCACTTGTCACATAGTATAACAAACTTTTTTCGTAGAGATTTCATGGATCTGCAGAAGTGGTCTGTCAGGTAGTGGCCAGATTTCATTATGAAGACTTCACCAGATTTAATGACTGCTTGGTTGTCAACAAAGATGGCTATTGGTAGCTCAATGTTGGATCCTGTGCAGAGCAAGTGTGCTGCCAGTGTTAAGCCTACTGCCTCTGCTTCATAGACTGTATGTTTGCTTGCAGTTCCTAGGTGATAGTGTAAGATGCATGAGCTCTTTCCTCTGGTGTAGAGCACTGCTGCTGCCCCTATTTTTTCATTTTCCCTGGAGCCGTTGCAGTATACCTGTGTATTTGCATTGGACTTGTTGTGCAGCTGGATGGCTGTTTTCCGTGTTGGGGCTATGCTGATGACATAGTGAAGCTTCTTGCTGGGCGATCTTCTGCAGGGGTTGATTGACTCAATCGTCGAGGGGTCTAGATTGACAGCGCATGAGAGGTAGTGGAGGGAGGATCTGTGCTTATTGACGAAACATTTGGCAGCTCTGCAGATGGGGAGGTGGAGAGGATGGGATGTTGGGTGAGCAGCCATGCATATTGTCACCTGGTGACATAGGCTTTGGATGTGGTGGGCTATGGGGATCAGCTTCGCATCTGCTTCTAGTGTATCAGTTGCTGTGGTGTGCATTGCCTCTGTCATGCTTAGTAGTGCTAGGCACTGGATGCTGCTCATCCTCTTGGTGGTTCCTATTGATCCTCTTTGGGCTGTGTCTGAGTCGCCATTGTAGATGGGTTTGAACCACAAGTCCACTGCATATAACATCTTGGGTAGAGCTACTGACATATATAGCTGTTTCATCAGGGAAAGAGGGATGCCTTTGGAGATGAGGGAGAGACAACGTAGCTGGAGAACGTAGGCGGTCCCTTTCCCTATTGTGTATGTCATGTGGGCATGCCAGCATAAGGCATTGTCTACTAGTACCCCCAGGAAACAATGGGTCCATCCTGGGCTGATAACAGCGCCTTTGATGTTCATGGGAGGGCATTCCTTTGTGCTGTTCATAGAGAAGTCTAGTAGAGCAAATTTGGAGGGTTCGAAGCATGAGTTATGGTCTTTGGACCATTCAAAGCTGCCTCCTGGTCTGTTTAGCATATCCTGTAGTGTTCTATGAGTCTCGTGAAAATCTTTTCCTATCACAATGAATACTGTGTCATCAACAAAGGCCAACATTTTTTCGACACATCCTGTGGACTTCACTACTTCGACAAGGTTGGACTTGTATATGATTTATAGGACCATTGAGAGAGGGTCTCCCTGTCCAATTCCGTTAGATATAGGTACCCAGTCAGATAGGAATCCGTCAAATGAGAGCTTAGTCTTTCTTCCACATAGAAGTCATTCTGTGAAGTCTACTATTGAGGTGGGGACTTGGCATTTGCGCATGTTGTGTAGCAGTCTCTTGGTGACTGCATTCAGGAAGGCTCCCTCAATATATAGGAAAAGGGCTGAGGCTACTTTACCCGTTTGCCATGTGTCCTTGACAATGACTTTGAGGAGGTGTAGGGAATCTATTGTGGACCTCCCTGGTCTACCTCCAAAGTGGGTGTTGGGCAGGAGGTTGTGATGTTTGAGTAGATAGGTGAGCTGATCTGTGATGATTGCTGTCAGTAGCTTTCCCATAGTGTTTAGAAGTGCAATGGGACGATACACTTTCGCTACTGTGTAGTCTGGTTTGCCTGGTTTCCTCAGTACAACCATGATGAATTCTCTCCAGGGATTGTGGTAGGTTTTTAGTAGGAAGACAGCCCTGAAAATGTGTAAGAGATGGGGGTGAGCACTTCTTCACATTTTTTAAATATGATGTTCTTGATGCTGTCTGGGCCCAGTGCCTTAAATGGTTGGAGCTTAGCTATACAATGGGATATATGATCTGTCGTTATCAGTTCCGGTTTGGGCACTGTATCTGGGTAAAGGTGGTCCTTTGAAATGGATGAGCTCTGTGTGGGTGGGGGGAAGAAAGTGTCAGCGAGGGCTTGACTTTTTTCTTTGTTGGTGTTTGCAGTCCAGAGCTGTCTGTCGAGCCCATGCAGTGCTGTGGACTGTAGGGTATGGATGGGCCGAGGTGTGAGAAAATCCCGTATGATATGGGTCGGCCGAGTAGATATTTTAGTAAGGGCATTGGCAGTAATGGATGGGCTGATTGAGATATGTCTGTGTGGAATGGATTGGTCAATATGGGGATTCTGTAGGCCTTGGGTGGACCAAGGGATAGCTGTCCTGTAGGTATGGGATGGGCCGAGGGATGGGATGCCAGGCCTGTAGGTATTGAATGGGCCAAGGGATAGCTGGCCCGTAGGTATTGGATGGGCCAAGGGATAGCTGGCCCGTAGGTATTAAATGGGCCAAGAAATG
>KN825965.1:0-11660 GCA_000827395.1 Paxillus rubicundulus Ve08.2h10
TCATTTGTACCCCCCCCCACTCATTTCATTTTGAGCTGTCTAGTATGATATATATTGTTTTTGTTGTATCTACATATGTGAACATAATGGATTTTAACATCCACACACTGAAGAGTAGTACTGTACTAGTACAACATCAAGCTGTGGGCTGCTGTACAGTGCTCCACAGCAATTTTCAAGTTGTGAGCAGCTGTCCAGCTCTGTCCAGCTCTGCACAGCTCATGTCAGTTTGCTGATGTGGAATCATTAAATATGTCAAACATCTGTCAAAGTATGAAGGATGAGGAACAAGGTATGAAATCGGGAGTATTAGAGATAAGTGGAAAAGCAGACTTGGTATAGGCAGGAAAGTGGAGTTGAGCTGGAGTAGGCTCTAGAGGAGCAGAGTTGTCTTGTGTGACATGGTATATGACAACAGAATATAGCAGGTTGAAAATGCATGGGTGGGCTTGAAAACCCATGGGTGGACCTGAAAATGGGTCAGTGGGGTTGAGAATGCATGGGTGAACTTGAGAATGCGTGCGTAGGCTTGCCAGCATGCAGGTGGGCTTGAGAATGGGTCAACGGGGTTGACAATGCACAGGTGGGCTTGAAAACATGCAGGTGGGCCTGAAAACAGGTCAGTGGGGTTGACAATGTGTGGATGGACTTGGAAACATGTGGGTGGGCTTGACAATGTGTGGGTGAGCCTGAAAACAAGTCAGTGGGGTTGAGAAGAGGGGCCTTGTGAAACATTTTTCAGAGTGTCACTGATTTTCAGTAGCAGGTACTAAATATCAATGTCAGTGAGAAAGGGTCCTTTTTGAAAATCAGTGTGTGACACTGTTTTCAAGTGACTTTACTTCCCTCAGTGTATACATGTTCGCACTGAATGGCAGTATAGCAGGAAACTCTCAACATATTATTACAGATAACTGTACAGTCTACGAGGGTGCTGGTGACTTGGAGATAGGTTGAACGTGAATGAAGGCACCACATGTGAAAAAGGGACACAATACATGCATATAGCTTCCGAGCGAGTACAACATGATGGTCAGTGTAGGATGGCATCCTAACACGCATAAAAAGGATAGAGAGACGTGCAAAGAAACCTCACAAGGTTTTACCCTCTACAAAGTCTATTGCAGAGTCGAGCCCTTTGACAATTTTACCAGCTCGGATAGATACTCCCCGCACAAACGCGCTTTGGTGCTCGGAAGAACCACTGCGTGATGGTGGCTCAGCGTGTCCTAAATGCCCACGAGATTCAGCAATATCAAACATGTACGGCGAGGATGATGTCCTTAAATTTGAGTTCGATTGGGCATGCCTAAGTGAGGTGCCTGGCACTTTCTGCCGGTCCAAAGGGCCGTGAATCGTACCCAAGTCTATGTGAGGTCCATTCATGGAAACAAAGCCAGACGGTGACCCTGCATCTCGTTTGTCTCTATCCTTGCCAAGCCTCCTCAGTAAGCCAGGGGTAAGCGTAGAGGAGCGTCGCCTGGAGGATGGAGGGCTGGGACCAACGCTGACGGTGCTGACGGTAGTTGTTTGTATCCTTTCCGGAGAATGAGCTAGGCCGGAGCAGCTGGAGGCCTCGCTGATACAGGTCGTCTTAATAATGTTGCTGATGTTTGGATAATTTACGAGGCGGGCATTGAGGGGGACAGCAACTGGATGCGGGAGTGGCAAGAAGGGAACTGGTCTTCTTGGGGAGCCAGAGGACGAGGTGTCTGAGAGCGGGGGAGAGGGCAATGATATAGACATACGTGTGCTGGTATGCGTTTGTGTGGAAGCCAAAGATTCATTAACTTTCTCAGAGTGTTTCTTTACACGGCCCTGGCGCTCCAAGTCCCTCATCCATCCTTCCCACTCCATTTCGCTCTCATCATCACTTCCACCACACTCAGAACCAGGATAGAGGTCTGAAGGAACGGTGATCATCTTGTACTGCATTTCTTGCGAAAATGCTCGACGATGTTTGCGAATGTTCCCTAACAACGAATCGCCGAGACCTTTTTCGGTCCAGAGAACCCACGCCATTGGTTTTCCCACATATCCCATGCCAGCTTTTCGTGCATTTTCGACAATATTAATGCGCCATTCGGGATAAGGGACTGCAAAGTGAGGCAGGAACGGCGTGGTTGCTGGTGAGGCGCCATCCCATTGGTTGGCAACCGTGATGATTGATGAGGAAGGGAGGAAAGACGATGATATAGGATGGGGGGCATAACGATGGAGAATGCGAAGGATGCTTGAGAGAGCTGGATAGAGTCGTGTCAATAATGTGCTTTGCCGTCAAACAGTGTCGAGGTAAGGGATGCTCACCACGGTCGTCGAGCATGTCGAGAACAACCCATTCGCCGTCCCCACTGCAGATATCATCGGAGTCATACATAGCGGGGCTCTCTCTGGGGTGCTCCTGCGAGCCTGTTTGCTTGTTTCCGAACGAAGAGCCATCTGCGTCTCGCGAAGCTGCGACCTTGGGTCCCTGGTGTCTATCAGTTTTCCAACCTTCTGTGATCAAAGATGAGGGCGTGGACAGTGGTGGGGAAGCCACAGAAATCATGTCGGGGTGAATGGTTCGAAACTTCATACAAACAACTCGCTGTTCGGCAATGATCGAACATGCCCGTTCAAGTGAATCAGCACCACGTAGTGCTTTCAGCGTGGACAGTGAAAACTGATGAACTGGAACATTGCCCTGGGGACCAATACATTAGTGCAATATTTAGCGCAGTAAGGGGGCCAAGTACCGCTTGCTCCTTGCAAAGAGTAAGAATCCCTTGATTGACAATCACCCATCGATCCTTCCACTCTACCTTGGCCCTCCGTCGCCTGTCCGGCTGCAAGCCGCTTGACCTTGAAGAGAAAGCATCGAGCTGAGCACCAAGCTTTTCTTTCCCCTTGCTGCCGTGGAGCTCGTGCTGAGTGTCATGTCCAGGTGCTTCAAAGCGCCCAGATTTGGGACTCCATACAACACGTAAAGCTCTAACCTTGGCCTCGAAGTACGGTTGTGTGTACTCCTCTGTCATGTCTCTTGGTAATGAGACGACAGTGCCAGCTCGGTGCATCTCCAAGAGTTCATATGGGCGGAGATTGTACCATGACAGGGTAAAGTCATCCTCAAGAATAAGGCCGGTGGAAAAAGAGATGAGTGTGTACTGGTCGATGAGTGGACTGCTTCCTGGTTGTACTGTCTTTGTACGTGAACCGAGTTTCACAGCCAGACGAGAATAAATGGTTGGCCTTCGCGGACCATTACGTCGATGCGACAGCCCATCCTCTGAATCGTCGTCATATTCGTCGTCTTCGTGATATCCATCATCGAAGCTGTCTATGGAACTGCGGGTCCGGATGCTGGACGCAAAGGTTATTGGGGAAACTGGGCGCTGGGTTGGCGGGTCCGGGGATTGAATAAGATTGCATTTTGACAATATCCAATGTTTGACTTGCTTTACTTTCCAATTGTCATCAAGGTGGGTGAGGAACCACTGGTCGTAGGGAACTAATAAGTGACAATGATGATGGTTGGTCTCAGGCTAAACCCGTGTCACTAGCAGCCCTGAAGGGAAATACGTACTGAACCTGCAAGCCATGGGGATCAATGGACCATAGTTGTCCGAGTGCATAACCACCGCAATGAGCGCTGTGAAGTTCTGAAACAAGCAATTTAGCGCTGTTGCAACGTTGAAGGACTCGAACGTCGACTTGGGAGAGTGAAAGATGAAAATTTGCCTCCAGCGAGATAGGCCAAGGGATTCTCCCGCTCCTATCACTCGAGTCACCATCCTGACTCGGAGAACTCCTAAACTTGAAGTCACTCGTAATGACTACAACTATGAATTCACCCTCTAAAGTAGGCACTCTGTGGAAGGGAAAAGGAAAAGCGACAGTCCAAGACTACGGCGACCTTCAACCGACAATAACTTATCGACACCTGCTCTCTCATAACCTGGGCGTGAAAGACCCGCTGCGTGTCATCGCACTGTGCGACAGCGATGCGTTCTATGCTGCTTGCGAGCGTGTTCGACTGGGCCTTGATCCCAGCGTGCCTCTCGTCGTGCAACAATGGGAGAGCCTCATTGCAGTCAGCTATCCAGCCCGCAAATTCGGTATATCGCGAATGGACAAGATAAAGGACGCAAAGAATAAATGTCCGAATCTCGTAGCCGTTCATGTTGCTACATACAAGGAGGGGGAGAAGGAGCCAGGATACTGGGATAATGTCGACACTCGAACTCATAAGGTATGCCCTCGCCGCGCGGACAGCGAAGTTAACAAAGGCGAATTGTTCACTGGCTTGCTGCTCAAGGTTTCTCTTGACCTCTATCGGCGTGAAAGTAATAAAATCATCAGTTTATTCAAGGAGGCCCTTCCAAGCGGGGAGATAGGTGAGAAAATCTGTAACTTACACCAACAACGTCGCTCATCGCCAGGCAAGAAAAGGCATCAATCGATGAAGCTTTCATCGACTTCACTCGTCCTGTCCGCGAGCGACTACTCGAGCAGTTTCCTTACCTTGGTAAAGTCCCTCCTGGCGCGCCACAAGGCGTAGATAGCCCCTTGCCCCCGCCTCCTCCAATAGATTGGAATCAGCTTGGTGTTCTGATTCCCATAACCCCGACTGAAGGAAGTAATGAAGGCGAGCTCTCAGTTTTCGAAGATGACCATGTGACCACCTGGCACGACGTCGCGCTATCTATTGCTGCAGAGCTTATGGGCAAGATCAGAGAGGAGGTGCACAAAAACCTAGGATATAGCATGTCGGCGGTAGGTCTCTGGTTTGGTGAAGCGGGTGTTGGTTCGCCACGTTGACTCTCATGGTCAAGGGCATTGCCCGAAACAAGTTCCTTGCCAAAGTTGGTCGGCACCGTCTGTCCTGTGGCAGCCACATCTGATTCTTGCTTTCAGCTCAGTGCTTCATACAAAAAACCAAATAGCCAGGTGATCTGACATTCCCTGACTGACAAAGGAGGTTCGCTCAAGACCTATAGAGTATACTCCGCAATGATGCTATCCCGAATTACCTCCGCCCTCTTGGTTTTCAGAAGGTATGCTCAGGAACAACGCCAATCATATATATGACCATATCTGAACACTTCTTGAGATACGGTTCCTCGGCGGAAAGCTCGGTGATGCTCTTGCAAAAGAGTATGATGTCTCGACGGTCGGCGATCTACTGTGAGTTTTTCATTACACATTAGTCGTTGCACCTTAAACACGGCACACAGAGGAGTATCGTTAGGTATGCAGAAGAACGTGAACCCAAGAATTGAACTTCGCAATGAATGCCTCACATACAGATGAAATGCAGAATAAGTTCGGTGAAAATGCGATGTGGGTTTACGAGCTACTGCGGTGAGTGACTCAGCGTACGTACTTGTCCGTTGCGAAAGTTGCTCAAATGCAAGAGTGCAGGGGTGTCGATCGATCAGAAGGTTAGCTGCGGTACCACACATCTGTGTGGATCTTGCCGTTGACGTGGCTTATAGTCAAGGAGAAATCTGCACTCTTCAAGAGCATGCTTGCCTCCAAAAATCTTCCAAAACCTATTACGAGACCTGATGAGGGACATCAATGGATACGCGTTCTGGCTGCGGAGCTTGCTCTCCGACTCAATGACGCACGGGAAGAGATGCCCACTTTGTGGCCGAAAACCATTGTCTTGCATGCTCGAAAAGGTTCACGCCTCCGTTCTGGTACTGCAAACGTGCTTAACATTGATACAGATTACGAAACATCGAGATCGAAGCAGTCTGCTTTCCCTTTCAGTCGTGAAGTGACCGTTGATATGATAGCTGCTGCTGCCGACAAGCTATGGAAGGAATTGATTGGGGAAGCGAAGAGCATCAAGGTGGGATGTGTGCAACTTGCATTTACGGGGATCGAAACAGCGGAGATGGGCCAACAGAATATTGAAGGCTTCTTCAAAACGAAAGAATCCCAGCGTTCTGCTCTAAAGCGCCCTAGATCGGACAGCAACGATGCCTTTGAGAACGAGCGTGACGAAGGCGGTCGCTCTCGAACTACCTCAACCGCTCCCCACTCTGCGTCGTCAACTTCATTTGTCTGCGAGCGCTGTCGCAAAAGAATTTTCCTCCGCGAATCTCAGCCGGGCCACAGTAGTATCGAGGAACACTCAGCTGTAGGATTAGCTAGGCTGCGAGTGGAGCATGACGACTTTCATTTCGCACAAGACTTGGCGAATGGTTCCGACAACTCGGTGTCTGTAAAGCCCAGATCGTCGTCGGGGGGACTGAAGCGGAAGACTGAAGCAGAGCCAAAGGGGATCGCAAAGTTCTTCAGCAATAAGCAGTTGGAGAGAGGGCAGGGCCAAAGCTTGGCAGGTAAGAAGAGCAGGTAGCAGAGGCTGTACCTTGGCTGTACCTTGGCTGTTTTGTTATCCAGATCTATCCGCCTTATTACACGGTGCAGTGTGGAGGGGCTGTGTAGTCTCATTTGATCGTCACCAAGCTCAAATGCCGCCGAGACAGCCATACTGGTGGACACTGGCAAGGTCGCCCTTGAGTGCGCTTTCCTTCGTACCACCACCCTCTCTTTTCGTTCTCTGCGGACTGGTCCGCTTTTGCCTCTGCGAGGTCCTTGTTAACGGCTAGACCGTGAATACTCATTCACTCACTGTTCGCTGTTTCTGTCTGGGACAGAAGGCAAATTTAATTGACCTTTTTTTCGTTTGGAGGAAAGTATCGTATCACATTAGGGAGGAACGAATCTTTCGTTTTTTAAACGAGATGTCTACCGTCATGACCTTTGAACCTCTTTCTTCGGCCCAGTCCAGGGGACTTATCGTGAGTGCAGTCTATCTGGACCCCTTAACAGTAATGTCACCCCCTTGCAGATTGTTGCAGTGTTTGCCCTGCTATCGGCTTTGGCGCTCACGTTTATCGCTTTCCGCACCATTCGTCTTGTGATCATACCGGTCATCCAAGGCCATAACAACACATACAGAGCACCAGAGAACCTGTTTTCCCGCACTCAGCTCGGGCATTATGCTGCAAGCCTTGTTTTCAGTAATGCATTCATTAGCGCTGCTGGACTAATCGAGTTCAGTTGGGTTTCACGCTCTGGGCTGAGTCAAGGCGAGCAAACCTCTCTTTCCGGGTTGCAAGCTTTACCTCATCAATTTGTGAAGGCTTGCTGTGTTCAACTCAAGGTGACACATTTCCCCCCACCACAACTCCCTTGGTACTTATGAAGCGATGCAGCGGTGTTGATGCAGATCGGCATATGGAGTACTTGTTTCTTCATGGTTGCGCTTGGCCTACACACCTGCAATTCTTTGGTGTTCCGTATACGTCAGGTCACTTGGCTGAGCTCAGTTGTGGTTGCTATTGGGTGGACGATTGCGTTTGTTTCTGGTGAGACATCCGAGTGACTCAATAACAGCCCGCTCAGTGATGTTGGTAGCACTGGCGCCTATGAAGAACAATAATTTATACGGTCCAACTGGCATATCCTGCAGCATCACGTCTGCGTACCCCACGGAGATATTCGTCCTTGAAGCACTTCCGGTATGCTCTTTCCTTTGCGTTGGAGCGGTGATATTTTAACGTGGAGATAGATCATCCTTGGTGCTGTTCTGTCAGCTGTAATATATTCTCTGATTTATCTAGTCTTGTACGGGAACCTGAGCACCAACGGTGGACTGAGGTTCAATATAAAGCCTCAAGGACGATGGAGTGCGCTTCATGGTTTCGAAGAGTACCATAGATTCATCGGTGCCATCGCTCAAACTATGTTTTGGTATAATTTCTGCTTTCGCCAGCTACCGAGTAGTGTTGATCAGTGTCATCTCTAGGTACCCTTTCGGTAAGGCGACCTGGTGCATTGCATCCAAAACATTCCACTGACGTTTAATTTGACGAAGCTTTTACGTTCTTCTTACTGCCATTCTGCCTCACCCATTTGTTAATGTACAACGGAAACCCAGTCTCTTACGCCTTGGATGCCTTCGCCCACGTTTGCTGTGTCATGCTTGGTATGCTCCCTTATCTGTGATGGGGTTATCAACTAACATTCGTGATAGGTTTCGTAAATGTCGGTCTGCTCTACAACACGTTCCGGGTCATCAGCCCAGTGTTCCATGGGCCTCCTAATATCAACGTTGTGGTGCAAACAGAGGATACCTTTGGGAATGATACGTTTGATGAATCACCAGTCCTCCCCCAGCCTGCATACATGTCAAAAGGGCCGGTAATTCCCTTGTACCAGGCAAACGACCAACTGCGTAACTGTATGCCCTCACTCCACCAGCACTCCCGTTCATCCTCCGAGTCTAGCACCAACTCTAGCACACAGCTTCTCAGCATCAAGAGAAAATCATCCAAGTACAACAAAATGAGAATACGCCAGCCCAATCATTTACCTCCTTTGCCGTCGTTCAACATTGTCCCACCCGCTGAGCCCAGCCTTCAGTTGGATGTCGCGAACGGGTCAATCTCCCGGCGGAGCAGTGGTAAAGGACGCGAACTTCGGATCACTTTGCCACCCATGTCAGAGGCGGAGGCCCCCAGCCCGCCATTAGTCACGGTTAGCCTCACCCCTGCTCCTCGTTCACCGTGCCCAGCAGGAGCCGAGTTTCAGCGCGAGCCGCCGATCAAAGCGTTCAAGCGCTTGTCCCGGCACACCACAGAAGCCTTCGGGAAAATCGGAAAGAAGTCCAGCTTCAAATTCAAAGCACCATCTGCTTTGAATCTACCTCCCATCCCAGCCTCACCTTCTCTTCTGTACACTCGGGAGGTCACGAATAAGTCAGCCACAATTGCAGTGCGACTCGGTCTTCCGGTTTCGTCTAGAACTGAGGCATTTGGAACTGAGGCATTTGGATTTGCTGCTCCACACTCCGCATCCATCAGACCTCTACCCTCAGCGAATATTCCTGTTCGGAAGCTTGACAAAGGAAAAGGGAAAGCCCCCGCGCCGCCTGCGACCCCCATGCCTAGGATCAGTGTGACCTCCTTGAGCCCCTCGAGCATCCGACTTCTTCCTCGACTCCCTGACAGCTTTTCAGAGGGGAGCTCTAGTAGCTACCAGTCTGATTCCCGATCATCCGTTTCCTCGTTTACCTCCGAGAACTCATCAGCGGCTGTTGATAGCGACTCAGAGTACTCCCCTGAAACACAGCACAGTTCTGCTATTAGTGGCACCAGACCACTCCCCAGCACCCCGAGGACGGACTACAGCGAGGAAGGTATTACCGATTCCGAGCCCTCTTTTCCTCCGCCCACACTCAAACGCGCGAATACCCCTCAAAGTCGGCGCACAACCATGTCTTCCGTCTGGTCGCAAGACAGTGCATACACGACGAGCCAGCCTCCAGATGTTGAGGCCTACCTCGCGTATCAGCAGCTCGTACCGAACGCGATCATGTCTGGCATGATGCAGGGGAATCAAGCAAGTATAAACTCAGTGCTAGGCAAGCAAGTAGCTCCAGCAGGTCCACGAGTTGCTCCAACAAGAAGGCGTCGCCCGGTCAAGGCTGCTTCGAAACTTTCGGTCCGCTTTGCACAGGCTTTGAAGAGCCCAAAGTCTCCTCGGGGCTTTACAATGGTATTTGCTCCCAACGACAGTGCCGTTTGAAGAGACGTATATACATCTTCTAGCATTTTTTTTAGTTCTTCCTATTATGACGATCCTGTAATTGAATGTGATATCCGCTTTGCTACACTTCCGTCTCCTGAGTTGTATGGTCTCACAACATGAACCATCATCACGGTCAACTTAGATATATTCGCTATCGCACGCCCTTAGTCGCATACCACCATGGCCTGTCTTTAGCACTTTTTGATACACATTGTCGTTCCGTCACTTGCGCGCTTCAGCGTTTCCCGCCGTGGCCCAGAGCGGGTTTCCATCTTGAACTGCAGCTCTGAAGCAGATAGATCATCCAGAGACTTCAGAGAGTTCCATCAAAAACTTGGCACCGCCCACCTTATCCGTCAACTTCGCCGTTGTTCACGTGAGTGCATGTTTATCCTCACAAAGCTTGACGCTCACCTTGTCGGTCTGTCATAGACATCTTTAAATGTAGGGCTGACGTGGTCGTTCTTATCTGCGATTTTATGACGCCTTGCTTTCCGCTTTCCAGAGTTTCACGCCAGCACTGTGTATTCTGGCAGGAAATCCACAGTACATCCAACCACCCCGTGAAGAGGCAGAATCGATCGTCGAAACGGATGGTTGTCGAAGGGAGCATCACCGAAGATGCGCAAACTTGATAGCTTCCTGAAAGAGTGTCAACGCACAGATGGACTTAGCTCAGGTAAATTCCCTTCATATTCCTACGCGACGAACCTCATCATTGCATGGTAAGGAAAGCTGTGAAAGACTTCACCTTCCCTGATGGGACGGTGGTGCCGAAAGGGATGGCTGCTATTATCGCATCCCAAGCTACCTACTTCGATAATGGCAATCACAACGCGAGCACGTTTTATCCTTTCCGATTTGCCGACGTGCGCGAGGAGGGCG
The DNA here is from genome assembly GCA_000827395.1 of Paxillus rubicundulus Ve08.2h10. Lineage (NCBI taxonomy): Eukaryota > Fungi > Basidiomycota > Agaricomycetes > Boletales > Paxillaceae > Paxillus > Paxillus rubicundulus. The sequence continues at coordinate 10,471 of KN825965.1, forward strand.
GAGAGGCCGCCGAGGATTCATTCATCTCGACCAACTGTGAATACTTGGCTTTCGGACATGGCAAACATGCCACGATACCTCATTTTTCCCTGCCAGGATGGTATGAATTTCTTCCACCTTCCACCTCACAAACTTGCAATGGCATGTCGTATTTCATTCTATAGCCCAAGTTAGTTCTTTGCCACGGCCGAGCTAAACACCATGTTAGCTCATGTTGTGTTGTCGTATGATATGATATCAAATTGGAGGATAATACCATATCCCACGGAATTGGCGCATTGGAATTCATATTGTGGCCAGCACTACTGGCGGCCGTCTGAGCAGTGAGGCTACGTCGAGTGTTCGACGGCGAGAGCAGGGATCTAATCTGTGTCTTGATCGAATCCATATCGGATGACATAAGAGGGTCCCACGGTAGTATGGACTACCGTGGGGAGTGCAAGGCAACGCACAAATGCCGGCGGGTGTGCCGAAAGGCCCTTTCCTGCTCGATGACATTGGGTTCCCACGGTAGAGGCTCCTACCTCCCAATGTTAATACCCAATATGCAACCAATCCAGCTTCGGGTAACACTTACCGTAGTCATGCCTGCTGACTAAGCATAACTCCCGAAGTAGGACATTAGATTGGTAGTTGGCATCCTAAACACAGTCAGATAGACAAGTGGTAGGGGCAGTGGTGAAGCCCCCTGACAAGAACTGTTGTGGGTTCGAAACTGGTGTCAGCTGCTTTCTTTAATTGCCCCTTTTCACACTGTACATGTGACTGCACCATGTGGTCTGGCCTCAATCTTAGGAGAGAGGCAGCAGATGGGTCAATAAGCAATTGGATGGCCTGACATGCCCTCTTATGTACACAGACTACATGTTGTGCTGCTCATGCCTCATCACACAGTATAGCAACTTGAGACAATCAGGGGGTCTTACATACAGTGGTTTAAACAACTGTCCTAATGTTTGCATGTTTTTCACTAAAGTCAATACCCACAAATACCACTTACCCTAGGCCATAACATACAAGTGCATGAAATAGGGTACTCACCCTTGGCTTTCCATTGGTATAAGGGTCAAGTGATTTGGTAAGCATTTGATGAAATGGCAGTCATGTCAAAATGACAACTCATTGGGACAGTTTTTTGACTTTGTATTCTCATTACATACATCAGACCCTGGAATGCTGTAAGATGGTTA
>KN825966.1:0-11645 GCA_000827395.1 Paxillus rubicundulus Ve08.2h10
AGTCCACTGTAGTTAGTCTTTGGTTACTCACAGTGGACTCCAGGTACTGTACATCTTCATACCTACTCCAATAGATTGGTTACTCACAGTGGACTCCAGTCCCAAGCTTATTTCAGCTCCATGAGTCGACCCAATCAGTGCAATAGCACTCCTACAAGCTCCTGGCTTGAACAGATAATGGGATATCTAGCAAGTAGTCCTGTAACACTAAGTACATGAAGTCAAGACAAATGAGGATAGGGGGTGAGTGCTCTACTCTTTCAGGCCTCGAGGGCAGGATTGAGTGCCATGGGACTTGCTCCTGCAACCAGAGCACTTGTGCTTGGAGCTGTGTGATGGAGTATGTTCCAGAGGAGTGGAGTTGACTTGCATGACATGGGATATGACAGAGTGTGATGATGAGGGAAGGGAGGATTTGTGAGTGATGAAAGGGAGTCAGTTGGGATTCCGCCACTTTAAGGAAAAGGGGAAACTTGCCGTGTGGAGTACATCATCATGTTGCTGGTCCATGACCTCTTCATTGAAAGTGTTCATCAGGGAGTCATTGAGCTTTGAGATGTTGAAAGTGGTCCCCCCACTTCAGGTCATTGTGCCACAACTGGTGGATACAATGTGCATAGAGCAGCATGACTGTGTCACCACATCAGCGATTGTGGATTGGGTGGTTCTCAAGATGCCAGAAGAATTCCACCAGAGTGTTGATACACTTCTTCAGCCAGCTCACATGTTCAATGTGTACTAAGAAACTGTTCTTGGCACATAATAAATCTGAAACAGATAAGTCACAATCATTTACTATGTTATGGGACTGTTTGAGGGCAGCAACAGGTTGCATGGTGAGGATGTCATCCACCTCCAAAATATCAAAGGTGTCCTCCATGGTGGAGCTGCTGCTCTTCACTGCATCCCTGCAGCCCTCCAGTGAGAAATACCAGAGCTTTACAAATTCATTTTTTTTTTAGTTTTAGAAGGGCATACTGGGAGGGATGTGGGATGATGACATTCCCAACTTCAACTTCATCATCAAAGTCATTCATCTTCAGCCTTTTCTTCTCCAGGTCTACTTACTCTCTCTCTGCATTGTCATTAATGGCATTCAGAGTAAACTCAAGAGAGACTCAGCCTGAGCTCTAAACCCCATCTTAGGAGGCCTTGGAATTCAAACTTTCTGCCAAGATTTAAGGCTCCAATGTGTCCACTTCCAACTGTGGCCTAGGTACTTAGTAGTTTTTAACCAAGGTTTGTGAGGTAGCTTTATATACATTTTGAATCAGAGTAAATGAGGTTCGAGACATATCATACTTCCCCCCATCTTCATATCCCCATGCCTCGTAAATCCATTTGAAAAGAATTCCTACAAATTCTCAAGGACACAGCTGTCACTGTGGCAAGGTTGTGATATGAGAATCTTATGGCTCACATAGATAGTGACAGCAGCTCACCACCTTGTTCCTCCATGGATATGTCTGGCTCTCTGAGCCCTATGCTCATTTCCCCCCCTTCTCCAGTTTCCCCATTCTGGCCTGAACAGTGGTCAGATTCCAGTTTTGAGACAGATTGGTCTTCTGGGACGGTGTCCAGTAACAAGTGTGCTGATGAACATTATCTTCACTTTCTGGGAGTGATCGAAGCACTCCATGACGAAGTTGAGAAGGCATGTGTCCTTGAGAAGCCTAATGAGCCACCAATGCATGCTTCACAACTGCACCTCCTCACACATTTTGTGGACCACCACCCACACTTGTTTTGAAAGAAACTCCATGTTGATCCTTTAATCTTTGATGATATCCTAGATCAAATTAGTGGGCATCTGATCTTTCAAAATCAGTCCAACAATAAACAATTACCAATCACCATCCAGCTTGCCATCTTCCTCAATCATGCAGGACACTATGGTAATGCATGCTGCCCTGAGGATGTTTCCCAGTGGGCAGGGGTCAGCATTGGAACAGTCATAAACTGCATGCACTGCATCATGGCTGCAATTCTTGAGCAGCACAACAAGTTCATATATATCCCACCTCCCCATTCCAAGGACATGCAGCATGCATGGGAGTTCATGGAGTCACGGACTTGCCGCTCTTGGAGAAATGGAGTCTTCACAGTAGATGGATCTGCCATCAACCTATTTGCTAAACCGGGCAGGTATGGGGAAACATTTTTTGACTGGAAGTCAAATTATTCCCTGAACTGTCAGGTGCACAACAATTCTGACATGTAGTAATATGTGCTTACATGTTTGAAGCTTGTTATCATGCCTCACAATTTGATGATTGTTGATTATGCCCTGGGTCAACCGGGGAGCATGCATGATGCACATGCCTTCCAAGGCATGCAGATTGCACAGGATCATGCAACACTGCTTCCCCCTGGGCACTGGACATGGGCAGACACTGCATATCCCACTGAGAGGTGGTGTGTTGTGCCATTCAAGAAGCCAAGAGGAGGAAATCTAAATCACAAGCAGAATACTTATAATTGATATGTATCAAAGGTACATACCTGATGTTCACACCCTATGCCCTAACTAACATCTTTTTTTAGGTTCAAGTCCGCGTTGAACATGCATTTGCAGCCCTAAAAGGGCAATTTCAATCACTTCGTGAACTTTGTCTACAGATGCAAACAGAGGAAGACTTACACGTAGTGGTATACTGAGTGGAAAGTTGCTTGATCTTGCATAACATGATAGTCCAGTTTGAAGAAGGCTGTCATGGGGAGATGGAGGGAACAGTTCAGTGGGCTATATTGGAGGGACAAGGGTCAGTGGACAGAGATGAAGAGATACATCCAGGTCAACCTGCTGGAATGGAGGGTCAACGGTTTTGGGCACATTTGATGCAGAAGCTATTCGATGAGTGTGGTCTCTGGTTGTGAAAACAAACACATTGTGTGGTAGTCAAGAAAGTGCATACACATTTTGCAGTAAAGCGACGAAGCATGGTATAAAGTGGAGGGAGGAACATGACAAAGCAGGCTACTGAGGCTGATGGATAACAGATATGAAAACAAAAGTGAGCAGTGCAGGGGGATGCAAAGGGGAAAATGTGGAGAGGAGAAGACACAAACAAGTATATTAGTTGACAGCGCCATCACCAAAGGTCCCAGCCAATGAGGAACTTTTGCTACATTTAGCCAATCATATTCTGAGACGGAGTACCTCTGATTCCTTGTCGAGTACTAATACATCCACCTTTCACAGTTCAATCTCAGACTTCTTCATCTCTAGCTCATGCCGATGCTGCTCATCAGCCTCAGTGCACACTTGAATGTGTTCTGCCTCAAGGTGTGAGATTTCCCTTTCGTGCATATGGAAGTTAATCTTGGTATTGTATTGCTCATGCTTGAGCATGGATGCTGTGATCTTCATATTGTGAGCATCCTTATTGAACTCGTCAAGTTGATCCTTCATGCTGGACTTGAACTGATCAAGGGTGGTGCCCTTTCCTTTTGTTGAGCTTGAAAGAGATGACTGGGTCATGGGAGTACCGGCATGCCTTGAGCAGCTGACAGGATTGCTATGTGCGGAAGGTGTGCTACACAGGGAAGGGGGAGTAATTGATAAGAAGGAGACAGGCCAGCTGGGATATGGAGCTGCTCAAAAGGCAGCTTGCCCATCCCAAGATGAAGTTTGGGGCTTTGAAGGTACCCATGATCCCTGAAAAGATGGAAATGAGGATGGTTCATCATCAGTTTCACCAGGGATCTGTAAGGTGCATTGAGTAAGATACTGGTGACAGCGTGACCTTGGCCTTACCTGATGCTGATAATCGCCTGGTCCTCCTCGTCTTACTTGGCTGACACACAATCTGTGAACTGTGCCACCATCAAACCTCTTGTCAACATCCATTTCATCACCTAGTTCTTTGTCGGGTTCCTCTCCTTGTCCTTGTCCTTGTCCTTCTTCTTCATCATCTTCCTCTTCCTCTTATCCTTCTGCTTTATGCATTGCAACATCACCACCCATGTCATCAGGATTGACGTCCCAGCCATCAATCAGTTGGCCCTCTAATGCCTCATCAGGTTGGATGGGATCTGCTGGGGGATCATCGGGGGCAGTGGGGACAGTGGGGATGGTGGAATCCTGTGTGCTGGGGGAAGCTGCAGTGGAGGCACCCCTGCTGCCACACTGGACAAGGGAGAGGAAGTCTCCTGCATGGTTGGTGGAGGGAGGAGTTAAATGGCCTTGAATCATACAATGGGTTACCCCACCACATAGTATCACAATCATCGAAGTAGGGAAAGATAGCTCTGATTTGTTCTATATAAGAATTCAGTACAAAAAATTAACAAGAACAGAGGGGGGCTTATGCAAAAGATTCTGATGGTTGCTGGGGCTGACACCAGCTCCAGTCAATTTCAGTTTGTTGGACTGTGTTCAATATTTTCCCTTCAGCCTATAAGTAACTTGATCAGTAATGAGAACCATGAAAAATCCAGATTTCCCTACATTACAAGATGGCTTTGTACAGCAATTGCAAACTTATCTTGATTTGAGGCGTATATGGGACCATAGGTAGGATCCTTCTCAAATAAATTCTTCGTGATTACTGCCTGGACAAGTTTCTTGGTATTGCCCGATGGTTTGGATGGAGGATTAGTTCCTTCTTGGACACTGTGATATTTTTCATCATAAAAGAGTACAACACAATCGGCAGGGTGAGATAAAAGCCATGAGAGAAGGTTTTCAGTGAGATGGGGGTAATGTTCCCAGGTAATTGGCTTATTTGATGGGGAAATAACTTCTGGGCCAGCAATAGGAGCATCCATAGTCTGGTTCATGGTACTGGTAGCAGTATGAGTGATATAAGCATCAGTAGCCTGGTTTGCAAGTGTGGTGGTCTTGCTTTTGAATTTGGGTGCCTGGGAGCTATCCTGGGTAACAGGTAGAGCCTTCCCTTTCCCTTTGCCAGTTGCTGATCACACCATTGAAGCCTTATTGTTGACCAGGAGGCATGCAAAGCATCACAGAGAGGGACAAATGGCAGACATGTTTTTGAAGCTTTGCTTGAATCATGCCACATGGCCATCACATTCAGGCCAAACTTGGACCAAACTAACCCTAGCATGAGACAACTCTGAGCACCATTATTGACAAGGCATTGGGCTTCTCTTTCCTGTGCCAGAAAGACCCCTTCAGCTTCTTCAGCAAGCAAGGCTTCCACTCACTATCTCTCATTCCATAGTTCAACTTGCTGGTTGTGTTCTGTAATCCACATTTGGACCAGGTTGTTGAGGATCTGCTCTTTGTTATTGGCATTAACTAGCAGTGCATCCCACATTGGTTGGTAGAAATCCAATGCAAAATTTGGGTGTAATTCATTGGAAGGGTCTGCCATTGCAAAAGGTCAGTGATCTTTACAAACTCAAGGGTGAATAAGTGGAGAAAAGGGGATAAAGGTGTGGGTGCTTGACAGAAAAGAAAGAGCGAGGGGTTCGGGCTCGTGCAAGACGAGCGGGATTGCGAGCGACGATGGCGGTACGGGAAAAAGAGAAGTGCCGTACCGCCTCCGTTGCTCGCTCGAAGAACTCACTCTTTGACTCCGCTCGTGCCTTGTTATGTCAGAGAGTAGCACATTCTGTTCCCGATATGTTGCCTCTGGTTCCCACGATTTATGCGATTTATGGGGACGCAGAAGTTCCAATAAATTATAATTATTACTCAAACTCTTCTACACTCAAAGGCATGGAGCATCTAGGTGCCAGTCAACAGGAAGCTGTAAAGCAACTACAAAGCATCCTAGGCCCTCATGATCATGATGTGGATGTCCTGATCAGTGTTCTGCAGAGCCTTGACTGGAACATACAGGTAAAGTCATTACTGGATGGAACCAGCTCTGTGTAACTCTCTCGTTGGGCTATAGGATGCGACAGGGCTACTCTTGAATGATCCACAGGAAGACAGTGGCGACAATCGGGGTGCCCATCGGCAAAGATTACCCCAGGTGGAGTTGGGGAACCATGGTCATGCAGGAGGTCAAGCGGTTAGCGCCTTTTATTCTTTCTCGTCCGTCGCTAAACCACAGTCACAAGCCACCACGTCCTTGGACTCAAACCCTCTTTGCCCTGCTGTCACTTCCCATTAATATAATCTCTGGACTGTTGCGTTTTGTATTGGGCATTCTCCGGATTCCACTTTTATCCTTGCCCTTGACCAACGCCACCCATCAAGGACTACGACAAGCATATCCCAATTCACGAAGTGCAACCCGGCGTTGGATTACAGCCCTCGAGGAGGAGACAGGCGCAGTCAGTTTCAAGTGCGTGGCTACGGTTGCATCAGGCCTCGATACTCGACCGTCGACCTCGAGACGAAACATGTACCCACCCATAAGCCGTGCAGACGGCACCAAGATTCTCCCTGACTTCTTTGATGGAACATACGAGGAAGTCTTGGATATCTGCCACAAAGAAGGCAAAATAGCTTGCGTGATCCTCGTTTCTGATGAGCACGATGATGTTCCGGAGTTCAAGCGGTAAGTCATTTCCCCCTTCGACAAAACTTTGTCTCACGTTGCCGCACGAAGGTCGACACTCACCGATCCAGGGTTCGTCCGTGTCCTCACTGAGAATAGCTTTGTTGTATGGGGAGGAGATGTCAGGGATAAAGTTTCCTGGGATGGTCAGCAAATCCTTTGTCGCCTGACTGGCTCTGACAAGCATACTCCATCAGCTGCTCAGAAGTTACAGGCAACAACATTCCCCTTTGTCGCCTTTCTAGCGCTTCAACCCCGTCGAAATCTTTCGACAAACTCTTCATCCAGTTCCTCGCCTTCATTAACGGTTCTCTCACGCCATCATGGTCGCTCAGTTCCAGAGTCTGGTCCAACGTCCGCTCATACACTTATGCACCACCTTGAGCACCAGCTCTTACCTCGCGTCACTCCATTCCTCACCCGCTACAAGTTGCAACTGCAAGAGCACGAAAGGGATAGACGCATTCGTGAACAGCAGGACAAGGCTTTCCAGGATTCAGCACGACGTGACCGCGAGCGCATCCAAGCACGAATCCACGCAGAATTGGAAGAGGCAGAGCGTGTGCGCATGGAAGAAGCGACACACCGTCAGGAGGAACAGAGGCTGCAGGCGGAACAAGAGAGACAACAGAGGCTGCAGGCTCTGAGGTTACAATGGCGACGCTGGATGCGGAGGTGCATCATTCCGCCTGAGGTACGAGGCGGGACAGCCGTCCGTCTCGCCCTTAAGCTATCTGGAAGCTCGCGTGTCGTCCGAACTTTCCCCCTTAACTCTACATTGACGGAGCTTTACGCATTTGCAGATGCTCAGACCATACCGCTCACGATGCAACCCGAAGGCGATCCAGAACACACTCCAGAGGGCCCCGAAGGAGACCTACAAAGCTTGGAAAACTATATCCTGTTGCAGGAACAGGGACCAGAATCCTGGTGGGGATTCAAGCTCGCACTGACTTACCCGAGGCGGGAAATCAAGTGGACTGCCAATACATCGTTAGTGGATGCTGGACTGAAGAGTGGAGAACAGCTCGTGATGGAGTTGATCAGCGACAATACTGGTGCTTCTCCGCACCTTTCGGACGATGATTATGAGTCGGAGGGGAATTAGCACAAGTCCTCATCATGCTCACTCCAAATCACAACTTGGACATAGATGCGTGGCTCGTCTGGACTGTCAGCTCATGTAAATAGATGAAATTCACCCTAAGTATATTGCCCAGCGAATTCAGCGAATTCCAACTACCCCGTGCACATGACTATCTGGATCCATCGTGTTCCTGAGCCATTTAGTCAGTTGAGAATTGGTCCAGGAGGTCTTCCAACTTTGAATTTGAAACCAGTCATTCAAACTTACTAGTCCAGGCGAGACGCAGAACCTTGTCGCTCTAGCGAGGGTGTCTTGTAATCTAGCAGCCACTGTAACAGATCTCACCATATCTTGTGAAGCCCAGAGCTCAAACCAGAGCGGAACTCCCCCACTACCCAAGTATGATTTTCCGACCCCTCATATGTACATACCTCCTTCACCCACCTCCCCAAGAGTCTGACGATTGACCGGTACACGTTTGTCAGGCCTTATACCCGACCCAGTACAAAGCTCCCCAACCTCTTCTCCAATTGTCTTGAAGAGCCACCTATGAGCCTTCTGCAACGTTTTTATGTCCCAAAGTGTTTCGTGGAACATTGCGGTAGCTCCCGCCTGCCTCAGCGTCGAAGGAGGGGCAGGCGCCTTCTGAGAAGGCAAAAGCACGACGGTCGCACTATCTCGAGATGGATCTACACCTATAGATCTTAGGAATAGTCCATTCAGGAGGCAGGCCGTCGTTGATTGCAAGAGATTCGGGGGGGTGAATGGCTCAAGTCCAGGGTCCTGTCAGGTCAAAGATGTGGGTCAGATTAAATGTGCTCTCCTGAGGCCAGAAGGACGCATGCCATCGACTAACTGAGACTGGTTTGTCACCAATTGACAGATAGCGAATAGTTGGAATATCTTGAGAGATGACCCGTGGTGAAATAAATCCTTGAATTGGATAAGAATCTAGAATCGCCACGCTTGATGACCGTCATCGAACGATTATTATTCGCCAGCCGTTAACATTGGACTCACATGGTGGGCTCCAAGCGCTCAATGACTGCCGTGGCGTACGTGTTCATCGCAAATAACGGTAGTTGCGTGCACGTCTCACTCTCAGATACCACAATAATAGCATCTGTCCAGGAGGGAAGAAACAATCGCCCTACCTGACTAAGATCAGTTCGGTGGCGCATACGAAAGCAGGGGATGGATACCCACTGGTAAATTATTGACGCAGATGCCAACCCGCTGCTCCCCAAGATTTGCGACCCGCGCCCAGTTAGTCCCGGCCTCGCCAGAGACCACCACTAGAGGGCGTTTGGAAGGCACCTCACAAATAGACCTGAACTCGACATTCACGTGAGGGGGCCGATGGGATACCGTTTTCAAAGAGAGAGGATGGTATTCATCCTCATCATCAGACTCAACGGCGTACCGAGGTGGCCCGACATCTGCGAGAGGATCACTGACTTCCTGCTGTTATGTTCAGCGTATCGTCATGACGTATCTTGCAAAAACCCACCATCGATCGAGTAAGTTACGACGTCCAACTTGAAGTGCCAGTCCTGGGACTAAAGAAGCACTGTGCATACACACCAAGGATTTCGACATTTTCAAGGACATCTACAATTTTAAAGGGCAATTATCCATCTCAAATTTTGTTTTCACATTTTGATGGCCATAAAATGCAAAAAAGGGTGTTGAAAACTTGAAATTTAGCCTGACATTTCCTATTTTCTCACCCTGAAAAGGCGAAACAATAAAATGTGATATTTTATATAATCTGTAAATGCCCTTGAAATGTTGAAATCCCCAGTGTGGTAGTCCGAATCTTGCAATGACTTGGAGTCCAAGTACTCAGCCCTGAACTGAACCTCTTGGAATTACTAGCATGGCTATGTTGTCTGCAAAACTAGTGCAACCTCCTTTGAGACCATGCTTGAAGCTGTTTTCAACCACTCACCTCACACGACATGAGAATCCTCTAGTACGCTTCAAGTCTCAGACTACACGCTCACTGGACATACTTTAGTAGGGTCTACCGCTCCGCTCGAACTCGGCTCCTCAGATGCCCCGACGGGGAGGGCCCATCCAACAGCGGCACATACCACATGTTAAGAAAGTTATTGCAGTTGCCAGTGGCAAAGGAGGCGTTGGGAAGAGTACCCTTGCAGGTACCTGGAACTCTTCTTCCCCGGGTCCCAGTAGTTCACAAATTATTTCATGTCAAGTGAACTTAGCTTTCGCTCTTGCGATGAAAAAATTCTCTATCCTGGGACGCCGCCCACGCGTTGGTATCCTCGACCTTGACATCTTCGGGCCCTCACTGCCAACTATGATGGGTCTTCAACACTCTGACGAACCAACCCTAACATCTAGTGAGCCACCCTCACTCCCCGTCACCTCCATCTTATCTGAGACACATCGACCGTTCACCAAGGCGGTTCGATTCTACCAATCATCAATCATGGGCTGCCGACGATGTCGATGGGATACCTCCTTCCAAAGTCAACTGAGAACGCGCTAAAAGAGGACGCTGCCATTGTGTGGAGAGGTCTCATGGTACAGAAAGCAGTCCAACAGCTACTTTTTGATGTTGATTGGCGGGAGGGTGGTCATGGACCTGGCTTGGACCTTTTGATCGTCGATATGCCACCCGGGACGGGAGACGTCCCCTTGACACTCGGTCAGCTTGTTGTTGTAGATGGTACGCCGTATCTCAACATTATCCAGCACTATTGATGGCGCAATAAAACAGGTGCTGTAATTGTATCAACTCCACAAGACGTTTCTCTAGCAGACGTTCGACGCGGAATAGCCATGTTCCGCAAAATTTCAGTCCCTGTGTGCATCAGCATCTTCCTCTTCCTATTTCTACTTGCTAACTAGACACGTTATGCGAGATTAGATAACTGGCACTATTCTCAACCAAGCCTACTTCGTTTGTCCCTCTTGCACAACCCAGCACCAACTCTTCGGCTCCCCCGATGCTTTCCGCTCCATGGCGTCCACACTCGGTGTGCCCGTCCTCAGCGAACTCCCGCTTGTCAAGGGTGTCAGCATTGGTGGGGATAGTGGAATTCCGTATTCGCTTACCGCAAACTCACAACAGACGGAGATGGATGGGGCTGGGGGAGCGGTGTGGAGAAGCGCGCTGGCAAGTGCAGCGGACAGGGTTTGGAAGTCATTGGGACAAGAGGGGTAGACGAGTTCAGTTCGGGTATTAGTGTCTGAACTTCAATTGCGAAGTAGAGCGAAGGAGGCAATCACACAGTTCAATCCGAAAGAGGACCTGCATGGAAATTTGGTATCCTACGTAAGTCAAGGCACGAGACGACGCAGGATGGGGTCTGTGCGAGCTAAGTGAGGTGGTGCATCTCTTTTCTTGCTACCACCTCCTATGCTCGCGCAGCATGTCGCTCGTCAACAATTTTAGTCAGCATCCATTCACCAGTTCTCCAGCTTACCTTAGTCACCATGACCAATCCTCATGAGGCATATAATGTAGTGCTTGGGTACTGTAGGATATGGCCAGCCGAGGTTGACAAAAACCTGTACCAGACAGGCCAGCCAATTGTTGGCCAACCTACAGCCTGTAGTCATAGGGTATGGATGGGCTGAGGTGTGAGAAAATCCTGTATGATATGGGTTGGCCAAGTGGAATAGCTGGCTCGCATGTATGAGATGGGCTGAGAAATGGGTGACTTGTAGGTATGGGATGGGCCAATGGATAGCTGGCCTTGGGATGGATGGTCTGGGATACAGTGGGCAACAAAAGTGTTGCAATGTTGTGTGGGCTTTCATTGTTTGGCTAACATCTAGAGAACCATGAAGCATAGACTCATAAACCCAGATATCATTAGAAAGCTCTTGGTCAGCGCTTTCCAAAAATATATACCTTGCTTATGTAATTTCTACACCATCCGGAGATATTCACAAACTAATGAAGGGTACTCATTGCAACAGTTTTGTTGCTGATATTGAGAGTATTAGTTATCAATAAGAAGTGTATCCTCCTTTTGCTTTCAGCACCTCCTGGACCCTCCTAGGCATGCTTTGAATAAGTCCCTGACAAGTAGCAGCCTCAATCCTCT
>KN825967.1:0-11640 GCA_000827395.1 Paxillus rubicundulus Ve08.2h10
GGAGTGGGTGGAGAAGTGCTCACTAATGATAATCAGGGGAATAGGAACAGGAATAAGGAGGAAATGGAATTAAGTGATCTAAGAAAGTGACAGAGCATCCCTGGAGGCACAGGAGTGATGACACGAAAAGGATGATGAATTATGATGAAGGTCTGGGAGAGTTCCATACGAGTTTTGAGCAAACACTAAAAGTCTGAGCAAAGCAGAGGTACAAAGTCCAATGTTCCAGAAGGGCAGAGCCAGTGTTCCAGTTCTGGAGTTCACTGTATTCTGTCAGCAGCTTCCTCCATATCATTCATGGTCCCCATCAAAGCCAGACTCTCAGCAGCCTTCAAAATGTGCAATCTCAGAGAAGCCAAATACATCCTTGAAATTGAAATCAACTGGGACCAAAAACTCCGGACCATCTCCTTGTCACAGTGCCAATACCCATGGACCATCCTAGGTTGCATCAGAATGACCACATGCAAACCCATCTGGACTCTGATGGCACACAACTCCCAGCTCTCCACCACAGACCTGGAGAATTATCAAAGCCTCCTAGAGATGGTCATTAATGGCCAAAAAGTCTCCTCTCTCACAGTCATTGACTCCTTAATATATCTCATGCTTGGAACATGCCCAGACATTGCATATGTGGTTGGGACCCTCAGCCAGTCAGCACAACACCAAAGCAAGTGCACTGGAAAGTGGCAAAACATGTATTTCAGCATATCCAAGCCACCAAGGACATTGAACTCCAGTTTTACAGCTCAAAGGTATCCATGGACATGGACTTTCAGGGGTACTCCAATGTAGGTTGGTCTCAGGACCCAGACAACTCCTGCTCCACCTCTGGATTCCTTTTCCTCAATAAATGTGGAGCTATCTCCTGGTCTAGCAAAGAGCAGAGCATGGTTGTGCTCTTGACCATGGAGTCGGAGTACATCAGACTTAGTCTCACTGGACAACATCTTGCATGGCTTCAGAGCTTCCTCAAAGAAATTGGACATCCAAAAAAGGGGCCAACTGTCCTCCACTGTGACAACCAGGCCACTATCATCCTAAGCCATGATCCTCAAATCCAGGTGTAGAATAAGCACATCCAGGTAAAGTACCACTTGGTCCAAGATGACCTTGTTGGAAAAGGAGAAGCCATCATCTGCTATGTTCCCACAGACAGCTGGAGGAGTGAATCTCTCACCAGCATGGTTCCAACAAGGACACTGTTGGTGCCTTTCTCAAAATTTCTGCAAGATGTTTAATTTAATGGTTGATGTTTCAGCATCCTCTAGAAGTGTCATATCCCATGTCGTACCAGTCAACTCCACTCCTCCGAAGCCTACTCTGCACCAAATCCACTTCCTGCCTATACCCAAGTCTGCTTTTCCGCTTTTCCACTTTTCTGCCTTATCACTTTCTGCCTTTCCACTTATCTCTCTTACCCCTGATCCCCACATCTTGTTCCTCATCCTTCACTTCTGACAGACATTTGACATATCTAATAATCCCACCTTCTGATTAATCCAACTTCTGACTCGTTCTGACATTTTCTGACTTAATCCTATCTCTTTGACACCTCTGACTCACATTCCGCTTCACTCTGGCACTCCAATGCCCTCCGTGATTATTTGTCCCCATAGTATATAAACCCCTCTTGTATTTTGTATTCCTTAGTTCAAATATTGACTTTGATCACTCCTCCTCTCTGTCCAACATAAGTCCCTCACTCAACACTTGAAGTCAGTCTTCTTGTCGTCACTCTGACCCTCTGACATCTGAACCCCTTCACTACTCTGCTCCACCATTACTCCGCCCACTCCATAAATACCAGACTGAACTTGGACAAGGGTGCAACACATAAGTTGAAGCTGACGTCCACTCCGCCTCTGACAACTCTGGACAGCCTGGAGGATTCAGCATCTTAACAAGAAGTATCTGCACTATCAAAACCTGGGAGAAACAAGGAGGAAGCAAAACAATGGCTGGCTATGATATTCAAAGTGCATTCTAATCAGGTTGTTCTGACTATTTTGCTCTGAAGATAATGATGCTTGCCTGGAAGTATTTATGCCTGCTTGTCAATGCATCTGCCTGTATGCCATATGCCTCCTGGTTTCCATTATGCTCTGCATTGTTATCCCACCATTTCCCTTGAAAGTTGTCCACTAGCATCAGGTCCCAATTGTGCAAAAAAGTGGGGATATTTACAGACATGTTGCAGTTCTGCATGTCAAAAGCCTGCAGTGCCATTGGAAGATTCTTGCAAGAAATGTGGTATATGCCCTGTACTGCTGGTGCAGGGATTGCAGTGGTCATGTGAGTGGCATGGATCTGCTGCATTGCATGCAGAAATTGATATAAATGAATCATGTTGATGTCTATAGAAAAAAAAACACACAAGAGTTTACAAATTCCCTGTTCAAAAGCTGTTGCCAATTGTCTGGCCAATATTCATTGGGTTGGTGGATTAGGTACAATAGAGCTGACTCAATCTGGAAGCCAAGATAATACAGTCCCATGTGAAGATTGGACTGAGACAGATCAGGGAGGCTAATGGTCAACTGTTGGATGGACATGGTGGTACTCCAACAAAACAGGAACTGCTTGCCCCTGGCACAGATAGCATGTTCAATTATATTTAAATCCTGTGAAGGTCCATGTGCCCTTCCAAATCTGAGTTGTGCTGACCTGCCTCATGATCTCAGAATATTTGACAGCACTTGTCACATTGATTCAAACAGAGTTATTTACACCCTCCATTACCATAGACATTGATCTGATAGGTTGTCATATATGGAAGCCTGATGGGCTGCATATACTGCATGGCCCACAGCTCCACATTCATGACTTTGGGTGCCCAGTTTCTCCCACTGCCTGAATTTTGAGTTGAAAAAATCAATGTTCCACTGAACCTCTGATTTAATGGGTTCAACCTTTTCAATGCATTGATCCTAGACTCCCTTTGCATGCAGCCAATTTATGCAGTAAACTGAGAACTTCTACCAGGCTTAATCACTTGCTGTAGATATACAACCTACATTCAGACATGTAATCACTCTTCTGAGTATCTCTGTGAATATCCATGATCAGGAACCAGGTGAGGTCTGCCATGAAATGGACACTCCAATTTGGATTGGAACTGGCAGTTGTTACCTTTATGTCCTGATCAATAAGCAGCTCACACCCCCTGAGGAGAGTTTCATCTGCTTGAAGGGCAACCATAACTTTTTGACATTTTCTGTAGATTGTGCATGCCTCAACAGCACCATGTCTGCCTGATGGACCTTTTACCAAGCATGGGAATTTTATGACTGATTTGATGCATGACAAACTTCAGTGCAAAAGAGAACTACTTTATCTGCCAATGTAAAATGGATGGAATTAAGGGCATCACTTGCCTGTCTGATGTGCAGTTGAACCTCCAGCTCTGCTAAGGCAGCCAAGCCACATTCATTGCAATTCCTGCAGCCAAATGATGATGGAAGTGGCAGGGCTGGAAGATGAATGAAAGGAAGAGGAAGGTCACCATAAGGATCATGGTTCCATCCCTCCCATTTGCTTTCAGACTCATTCACAGTGGCCTCATCTGTGTCACTACCACGAATCACATGACAATGACATAAGAGGTTCTCATGGTGACTGAGTGCCACCATGAGAATGTATGGCAACAAAAAAGTGCAGGCAGGTGTGCCACAAGGTCCCTGTGTGCCTGAGTGACCTGTGGGTCTAACAAGGTGGAGCCTCCCACCCCCCACTTGTTCTACCCAATTTGCAACCAATCCAACTCAGGGTAGTCACTCTCATACAGTCATGGCTATGACTAGAGTCAAATACCTAGGTAGGGCATTAGATTGGTAGTTGGTACAATAAGCATTGGCCAGATGGACTAGTGGTAGGGGCAGCGGCTGTAAGCCCCCTGATGAGAACTGTTGCGAGTTCAAAACTGCTGCCTCTGCTTTCTTTTCCTGCCCCTTGTCATACTGTACATGTGATCCACCACATGGCCCAGCCCGGCATGACCTCTTGTGCACACAGATAAGATACTGTGGCACCTATGGCACCACAGCACTACAATCATGATCCTCAATGGCAGATCCCATATAGGTGGTTGCTGCATCAATGAACTTGAATATTTTAGAACTTAGGCAATCCATTCTTCTAGCAACTGCCAATTTCTAGATATCAGTTGTGGTCAATTGCAAGGACTTCTTGTCTTTCATTACATGAATGGCAGACTCTTTGATGGCAAGTCCATGAGCCAACCAGGTCACAGTACCCTGAGGAGTCCCAACCAAGGATGCATGCTGGCCCAGAAGTTCCATATCCACAATCTGAACGCTGGAAGCTGCATGGAAATTATGAGTAGACAGCATGGGTTATGTAGAACCCTTGAAACACACCTTTTTTTTTTGCCTTTAGTTGGAAAATGACCATGGCCAATGGATCATCAACCTGAATATTTAAGGCAGCACACTCCATGTCCATCCAATCATGTCTTTCAGCCTCTGGCATGCCATTATTGAGGTTATCAAAGGCCCTGAAAACTGCCCTTGAAGCCAATAATGCATTTTTCACTTTGGAAGAAAGGTGCCTTCCTGATTAAAAAAGTTATTTTACTGGACTATGCAGAACCCAAGAAAAATATTCTAATCCAAACAATCTCATGCTTCCCCTTTCATTTCTCATCAACTTCAACAAATCAATGAAAAGGAAGAAGAATTGTTGAAAAGGTTGGAAGATGGGATGCAGAAGTTGGAGGAGTTGGATAAAGAAATCAACCACTGTTGGGGAAGGTCACCGAGATCTGCAAGCTGCTCAGATTTCCTGGTACAGCCTTGCAACCCTGAGATGTGCCCCAAAGCTGTCAGTACTGTGGCTGAGGGACAAGGACCTCAGTACCTAGTCTGTGTGCACAAGAGAACATGCTGGGCTGTCCACCAGCTTAGTCATCCATCAGGACACCCCTCTCCAAAGATAAGGGCCAGGCCATGTGGTTGATCACATGTACAGTATGACAAGGGGCAGGAAAAGAAAGCAGAGGGAGTGGTTTCAAACTCACAACAATTCTCATCAGGGGGCTTCACTGGCACCCCTACCACTAGTCCATCTGGCCAATTCTTAGGGTACCAACTACAAATCTAATGCCCTACCCAGGGATTTGACTCCAGTGAATGGAAATGGGATCACTCAAAATTTACAATGAAAGTAGGATCAACACTCCATCCATTTTACATCATCACATCTTGGAACAAATACATAATTGCCCCAAATAAATATTGGTGCAGTGAACAACCCCTCTCAGAAATATTGGCGGGCCACATGTATATAGGCAGGCCCACATGAATGTTATTGAATCTCTGCATTACATCCAAGCAGACCTGCCTGTTTATTGTTGAACATTCCAATAATATATTCACAGGCCTGTGCAAGTGTTATTGATTCCTTCTTTCTCATCCAGGCAGGCCTGCCCATTTTTCATCCAACATTCCAACAATATATTGGTGGGCCCACACAAGTGTTGTCAAATCTTGATCTGACATCCAGGCGGTCCCTCTCATTTGTAGCCAAATATTCCTATAATATATGGCAAAACCACACAAGTGTTGTTGAATCTTTATCTGACACTTCTATCACATCCAGGTGTGCCTGCCCATCTGTTGTCCATTGTTCCAACAATATATTGATGGGCCCACACAAATGTTGTTGATTTCTTCTTTCTCATCCAGGCAGGCCTGCCCATTTGTTGCCCAATGTTCCAATACTATATTGGCAGGCCCATGTGAATGTTGTCACTTCCTTCTATTACATCCATGTGGGCTCTCTCATGTGTAGTTGTCATATCCTGTGTTGCACAAGTCAACTCCACTCCTCTGGAAAACCAACTCCAGACCAAATCCACTTTCCACCTATACCCAAGTCCACCTTTCAGTCTTTCTGCCTTATCAAGTCCACTTTTCCACACCTCTGTCTTTCTGCTTATCTAAGTCTGCTTTTCCACTTATCTTTCTTACCCCTGATTCCTGTACCTTGTTCCTCATCCTTCATACCTTGACAGACATCTGACATATATAATAACTCCACCGATTAATCTAATTCTGACTTGTTCTGACTCCTTCCAACTTAATCCTATCTTTTTGACATCCTTGACTCACATTCCACTTCACTCTGGCACTCTGGTGCCCTCTGTGTTTACTTGTCCTGTAGTATAAAAACCCTCCTTGTATTTTGTATTCTGCAGTTCGAATATCAACTTTGATCACTCCTCTTCTCTGTCCACCTTAAGTCCTTCACTCAACATTTGAAGCTAGTCTTCTTGACGTCATTCTGACCCTCCAACCTCTGAACTCCCTTTACTACTCCATTCTGTGTCACTCCACTCTGCCACTCCACCCCACCATAAATACTGGACTGAACTTGAATAAGGGTATAACATATAAGCTGAAGCCAACATCCACTCCACCCCTGACAACTCTGGGACAGCACAGAGGAACACTAGATCTTAACAGTAGTCAAACATTCCAATAATGTATTTGTGGGCCCACATGAATGTTGTTGATCTGTTACGATATCTTGGACACCCCCTATCTTTTTCTCAATCACCTGACCAGTTGTACCATCACGTGACCTAACCTCACTTAGGTCTTTATCTATTTCCTTTCTTGTCAATTGTTCAACCAGTCTCTTGAGCTAAAGTCCTATGGCTGTGTTCCTTCTATGATCCTCCTTCTCTTTCCTACTAATATCAGCCTTTATCTCTCTCTGGGTCTGTGCACTTCTCAATAGTACATAAACCCTGTACTTCACTTGGATACAACCCAAGCTAGATATATGCAATACATTGCTTAACCAACAATCCCTTGATCCTCTGAGCTACACTTCACTCAATTGGCCTATAAGTCTGCCAGTAAAGACTTCTTGATACTAGATATAGTTACCTTTGTCAAAGTTGTTGATGTTATTGCTGTGGATTCTTAGGATCTCACAATCATAACAGTCAGGAGGAGTCAAAGTGAGTCAGAATGGCATAAATATAAGGAACAAGGCACAGAATTCAAGGTGTTAGAGATAAGCAGAAAAGTGGACTTGGTGATAAGTGGAGAAGTAGACTTGCTCATAGGTCAAAAAGCAGACATGATGTAGGTGGGAAGGTGGAGTTGATCTGGGGTAGGCTCTAGAGGAGCAGAGTTGACTTGTGTGACATGGTATATGACATTAGTACAATGACCTGTGTTTCATTGTATAGATACAGTCCCATAGTCCAATGGAAAGTATGCACAAGGTAATAATAACTTAAGTGGTGGACAGCTTTGGATTAGTGTTGCTGTAGCTTCAAGCTGCCATTTTTTATCTCATCCATTTCACCACAGATCTTTATGCATGTAGGGAAGGAAATGCAATTTCTAGTCACACCTACTAGCTAAAGAAAGAATTACATGGATTGGACTGGCCAATGTTGAATTATGTCACTTAAGCTATTTGTCAGCTCCAATGAAACCAATTATGACCAATGCTGATTTTGGACTTATTTCTCATTGATTGTCGAATGGATTTGTGTAATTATTTTTTTATCTGGAAGGGGAAGCAGAATGCTACATTTCACTCACTGATAGCATCAGGTCCACAAAGAAATGTGGATGCTGCAAGCAAAAGATGCACAAAAAGCCACAGAAATGAAAAGCCAAGCTGAGGCAACACTACTTTGGATTGTGAGCACATAACAAGAAAGTGAGTGAATTAAGAGGTGTGCGAGAGTGGGGCTGAATGTGATATGCACTGGTGGCATTATGTGGGAGGGTTGACTGCACTGGCAGGGGCTGGGGACTGACATTGAGCACACTGTAAAGTATGAGTAACTGCATGAGAAAGATACCATGACAGTTATACCTAAGTTGATGATCATCAATGATTCATTTATGACTACTAATACATTTTGAAAATGAAATATGAGCAATGGAGCAACAGCAACACAGTGAACACAGTGAACACAGTACTCACTGGAAACAACTTTATTTATGCCTCTGTTTAGATGTCCTTTTGTTTTGAACAACCTCATCAGGCTCGGCTTGCCTCTTGCCTTTAGCAGTGTCTGATTTATGTACCTTGGGCTTCTGAGTGTTAAATGCTGAGACCTTGTTCGTGATAGGTGTGAGTGGTTCATCCACTTCCACCAATGGACTTGTCACTCTATCTGACACTGTGTGGGGTCCATGAGGCAGAGCCCAGTAGGGAGGTGAGGCAGGCGAAAGCCTACTGCTGTTACTGTGAGTCTGAGGGGATGTGTGTCACCACAGATAAGATGGGAGCCGACTCAGAGGAGAGTATAGTGGGGTGGTAGCTGGACCATCAACACATGGGTCTGGAGAGGGATCTCTTGCAGTTGAATGGGCCTCCATTTAAGTGTGCATTTGATCCACAGCACTCAGGCGTGTTGAGGAGGAACCAGGGCCTGTGGTAGCAGTCTTGTTCTCACTGCAGGAGTTGGCATGCTCACATCCATTTTCGTTACCAAATAATTCCCTTTGAACAACTTGTTAGTGGAACATTTGAATGCTTGTGAAGGACAAACCACATACATGTTCCACCGTTTTAGAAGCTCATTCTTCCATTTCTTATCTGTTGCATCCAGAATGAGTGATACAATTGCATGATAGAACTTGAGGTAGCTGAAAATGCCGTCCTTCTCACTCCAAGTGCTTTTTGACATGATACCAAAATGAGCCTGGTGAACTACAGCCTGAACACAAAGAACAAAAAAAAATGGGAAGGCCATACCTGAACGCAAGTATATGCAATGTGTTCGGCATCAATGGAAGTCATGTCATGGAGAACCATGTTACATGAATGAGTTGCACATTAATCTCTGCCAAGAGCTGACAATGGCCCCAAAAATATGTGTCAAGCGACCTAATCAAGCTCAGGGATTGAATTAAGTTCCAGTGGATGATAGAGGCTGCAACTTACACGGATGATATAATAGCTTTTGAACAAACAGGATAACTTGTTCTCTGGATCATAGTCATCACCGGGTCATTCTCTGCTCCAAAGAAACACTGGGAGATCTTCCACTGTCATTAGGAGTTTCCCAGATTTGAGGTCATTGCAGGTCCTGGAATGAGCTCAAAAAATGGAATGTGATAGGACATGGAAATGACCTACTTCACCTGGTCCTCATCAAATTGCTTGAGATAGTCAACAGGACACAGCATGCGTGCATGGAAAGGGTGCTTCAGGGCTATGTGAGATTTATCAGTGAATCCATTGTTGATTGGTGGGTTTATTGAGAATTTGATTGGGTCTGGAGCTACATAGACACCAATATGGGCCTTGAGTTGTGTTGCGTCACTGGACTGAGTTGCTCTGATGGCTGAGTTCATCTATAATATGTCAAAAGACTGCATATATGTGCATACACATGTATATACATGGTCAAATGAACCTTGCCAGTGATTGATGACAACTCGGTGGACCTTTTGGGATCATTGATGATAGGCTTGAGACCATGAGCCATTTGGAACAGCTTCTGGTAGCTCCACATATAGTGAGAGCATGATTCATTGGACCTGGAGGGAGAATCAATCACAGGCAAGCCACAGTATCTGACACATGTCTCACAATTCTGATAAGTGGTCCTCCTGAACTTGCCTCATTATCTCGTCATCTTCAACTTCACTGTTCGTCATTGCAATGTCCTGCTAAATTAGCAACCTGATTTGGATCACCTTGTCCACATCACACCACAAATCAATGCAACATGTGATTGCACATGCAACCATGAGGTACTCCTCATGTGGATCCTCCAAATTCTTTGGGCTTGGTGCATTTAGTGATCCTCTGCCTCCATTTTTGAAACTCACTAAACTCACTTTGTGGCCTTGCTCGTCATATTCTTAGTATCACAGGGCTTTTTGGATTTGCACACAGGCTGTTCAACTTCAGCTTCTGAGCTCTCAGGGTCTGAAGAAAGGATCTGATGGATTTTCTTTGCCATGGTAGTATGAGATTAAGAGATAAAGTTTGGGGATCACTGGGGAAATGCATGATCAAACTGTGGGAATATCATTGTTAAGCTTTGATTGTCCTTGGCAATGCAACAATTATTATTGTCTCTGACACTCACTACTACCACAAGGCAATGATGAGTGCTGCCAGAAGTTCAAACCACAAGACCAAGACTTGGCAGGGCCTTGGGAGGACAATGTAGGGTAAGTTGTGATGCATTTATTGCCAAGTTCTGTCCTTCTGACACTGTGACTAGTATTTTGCTGCAGTACTTTATTAATCTTGAACCTTTGTATACTACTATGAGCCTGAATAAATGGACTTCCCTCCCCCTTGACCACCTATCATCAGGAATTCATTGTTATGGACGATGATCTCAAGTGCTTTGGCTGTCCGAAGTCATTCCAGACTCAAAAAAGACTGCGAGGACATAAAGCTATATGCCCAGCTAACACAAAACTTAAAACTGATCTTTTACAGTCTCAGAAACGTTTCAAGAAGGTTGTTCATAGTAATGAAAAGCTACACATTCCAAACCCAGTCTCTACAGTGCCAGATGACGAAGATGTCTGGCTGTTCTCCCCCACTGCTGAGCCCATGCAAATTGACAGTATTCTCAACAATGAACTACCATATCAAGTATGTGGAACAGGCATCATCATGTGCAAATATGGTCTTAATTTTTACAGGGAGAGAATGAGGCAGGGCCATTAGGTTCTGCTCTTGAACCAGAGAGTGGAATATCTGCAGTTGTATGTGCATGCTCTGGACAACAAGTATGTGTCCCTGCATGGTATACAGACCATCTACCAGCAGCACCACATGGGCTGCATAATGTCCCCCCTCCAAGCCCCCCACATGATACTCCACCTAGGCATCAGGCTCCAAGTTCTTGCTCACCATCATCCCAAGCACCCCCTCCACTTGTGGAATATCACACTTCCCCAGATGACTTAGGCCTGTTTCACATCTACCCATCCCAACCTACACTTTTTCCAGACCAAGCAGACACCATCCATACTGTTGCCAATGCACCAACTTTTGAACAGCCAGTCACCAACTCCACTACACAACCCCCCAGCTATGTTCTGAGCAAATTACATCATGTGATGGCAGGGAGGAATCTCATGGCAGCTGACTACCACTGTGAGAATGTATGGCAATGAAAAATAGTAACACAAGGACAACCAAAAGGTCCTGAGTGCCCTAGTGATCTATGGGCCTATACAGGGGTGGAGCCTCCCACCCTCCCATTTGCACTCCCCAAATTGCAACCAATCCAGACCGGGGTAGTGACTCCTGATGGCTGTGCCCCTGGCCAGAGTTCAAATCCCTAGTTAGGGCATTAGATTGGTAGTTGGTGCCCTAAACATTGACAAAAACTATAATAGGGCAGTGATTGCCCAGACTCAGCCGCTGCCAAAGAGGGGCAAAGAACGACTGAGGAATCTGAAGTGAAAAATAAGTATATATATGTAGTGGAGTGGGCAGAGAAGTGCTCGCTAATGATAATAAAGGGGACAGGAACAGGAACAAGGGGGAAATGGAATTAAGTGATGTAGGAAAGTGATGGAATGCCCCTGGAGGCTCAGGAGTGATGACAAGTAAGGAATGATGAGATGTGATGAGAGTCTGCATGAATTCCGCATGGATTCCGAG
>KN825968.1:0-11578 GCA_000827395.1 Paxillus rubicundulus Ve08.2h10
TGGGTCTAACAAGGTGGAGCCTCCCACCCCCCACTCATTCTACCCAATTTGCAACCAATCCAGCCTGGGGTAGTCACTCTTAACATGTGGCCATGACTTGAGTCAAATCCCTAGGTAGGGCATTAGATTGGTAGTTGGTACCCTAAGCATTGGCCAGATGGACTAGTGGTAGGGGCAGCGGCTGTAAGCCCCCTGATGAGAACTGTCGCGAGTTCAAAACCGCTGCCTCCACTTTCTTTTCCTGCCCCTTGTCATACTATACATACATGTGATCCACCACATGGCCCAGCCCCTATCTTCAGAGAAGGGCATCACAATGGATGACTAAGCAGGTGGACAGCCCGGCATGACCTCTTGTGCACACAGATAAGGCACTGTGGCACCTATGGCACCACAGTGCTGCAAGTATGTGATTAAGTAAGCAGTGGCATAGCCACACAACATTTGTATTCCAACAAAGAGGAACATATTGGGCCATCTATTTGCTTATTCATCTGTCTGATGCCCCTCTCCTAAGATTGGGGCTGGGCCATGTGGTGCAGTGACATACAGTATGAAAAAGGGGCAAATAAAGAAAGTGGCTGACAGTGGTTTCGAACTCGCAACAGTTCTCATCAGGGGGCTTCACTGCTGACCCTACCACTTGTCTATCTGACCATGTTTAGGATACCAACTACCAATCTAATGTCCTACTTTGGGAGTTATGCTTAGTCAGCAGGCACAACTATGGTAAGTGATACCCGAAGCTGGATTGGTTGCAATTTGGGGAAATCATTGGGAGATAGGAGTCTCTACTGTGGGAACCCAATGATTTGTAGCAGGAAGGGGCCTTTCGGCACACCCGCCGGCATTTGTGCGTTGCCTTGCACTCCCCATGGTAGTTCATACGAACCCTCTTACATCATCCGATATGGATTTGATCAAGACACAGAGGGAAAACACTCCCCCCTTAGGTATATTTTGACCCCAGACACCCTTGCTTATTATCACATAGACCTATTTAATGTTGGGAAAACATTAGGCCTTTAGGTTAAAAAAACATTTCCCAGAGTAGGCTTGGAAATTCCCATGGGCTTTCCCTGGTAAAAACACTATCTGGGATATCCCATCAAACTTAGACCTGTTAGGACAATAGCTGACCAGGAACCTATAGGCCTAAGAGGTCTGACTTTAATGGTGACTGAAGCGCTGAAGTGTCATTAGACCCACAGGTTGCTCGGGCACACAGGGGCCTTTTGGCATCCTGCCTGCACTTTTTCATTGCCATACATTCTCACGGTGGTGCTCAGTCACCGTGAGAAACTCTTATGATTCGCCATAGCGACACACAGTTGATAACTGTAAGTGCTCCCAATCGCCTTGACGCGGTAATACTTTTCCATACTACACCCGTCGTGTAAGACGGCTGGTCACGAGTCTGTCGTTGTCCAGACAGCACCTTAGTAATAGTAACGGTTATGTGGGGTCGCAAGAAACCGTCGACGCAGCCCGCTGTGAGCCACCAACCCGAGAACTTCGTCTTCAATGCATCTTTCATCGCTGCGACCCACACATACCTCGCGTTCGCTGCATTTGCCTCTGCTCTTATCTTCGGCTGCGCATTACATTATAAGAAAATTGTGAAGAATGGTGTTGCAGGATACCCCGAGGAATGGTTCCCTTCTGTTTCTGCGACGTGAGTATCGAGAGTCTGATTCTCAGGACTGCATGGGTAATTGTTTTGCTCATATTCTTTATTTTATAAAGTATTGGAGACTGGTACCCAGAACGAAATATCTTCCAGATTCTCATCGCAATGAATAGCGGACCCCGCTTCGCCCTCGTGTTCCTACAGTATATCCTCACTCGTACCCCTCACTCGAGCCTAGCGAGCTGGGTATGCTTTGCTGGCATAGTACGGACGCTTGCGTGCGGAGGCTGGGTGTATATCACATCGAATGACGATCACGACGTGCATGATGTGCTTATGGTGTTGTATATCGTGTGCAGCGTTCCGTGGATGCTGGGAGGGATCATGTGTACCCCTGTGGCACATGTCCAGGCACGGATGAGACGGTTCGTGCTATGACCTCACTGTCTTTCAGAGGTTAGCTTGGCTCAATATAACATCGGATCTCTAGGCAGATCGTGGCTATAGCGTAGGTGGATAGGCACACGGACTTTGGTAGACTCGTGAGCTGATGATTATGTCAGTTTCTTTGGGACAGTCTTTCCCATGATATATTTCTTCCTTCAGCACAAGGTACAAAGAATACCCGGAGGTAAGGGTTCAAAAGTTGTTTACCATTCACGGGTCCTTAGTCGCTCATAGCGTACACCCGGTACTCCTTCTTCGAGTGGGCACTTGTCTTCTTGGACGTCTTCTATGACTCCATCTGGCGAAATGACTTCCACAATTACAATTTGCAGGCAAGACATCCCGGATCTACTCTTGCTCTGTTTTCTAATCGCACATCTAGATTACTTCAGGAATATCGCTGGACTCGCGAGCCCAGCGTAACACTGCGTACAACCAATTGCAACATCTTATGTAATATCGGGCTGACCTACGTGTATCAATAGACCTTTGCCTCCTTCCAATGGTATCAAAGCGACACCTACTCCAAACAGTGAGTCTGATGCTGATGGCGCACCTTCAGCATCACTGGCCATTTCCAGCGGTAAAATGATAACTGTCCCAGATGAGCCCACTGCTAGAGCCCGAATGCAAGGACACGCACTCCGGAGCTTGCGACATTCAATACCCTCGACGATCCAGAAGCTCAGAAGCGTGCTTAGCCTCATCGCTGATGTATACCTTTGTGAGTTTTATGTCCCAGATTTACGCCGAGAGGACTTACTGATTGCCGTTCCATAAACTTTGAATTTGTGGGCTTTCGAACTTGCCCAGCGTACCTCTTTTGGTCCATCATAACCTCTCTGCTCACCACGCTCTTCTACTTCTCCGTTTGGGAGCTTGGTCTCTCTGGTGCAGAAGCGGCACTGTTCGTTTACCTCTCCCCAGTGCTCCTTGGTATAACGCCCCTGCGTAATTGGGCAGTGACGAGGTGGGGCAGAGTAACGTTGAGGACGCTGTCCCTGGTGGGGCTTGCCGCATATAAGCTTGACGACCCGCTGGGTAGACTTTGGGCCGTCATTGCGGCTAATGTCACAGTTCTTCTCAGCGAAGTGGCGGATTGGACTGCGGCGCAGGACACACACCAGGGGTTCCGTGCGTGTCTATTTCGTTCCACGCGGGAACTAAACTAACTAAAGACATGGTTCAATGTGTAGTGCTGGGTGCTGGGTTGATTCTGTCATCCCTATCAAAGCACGCGAATCACTCAAATAATCCGGGTATGTGGCCTCATTGGTGGGACGACCCACTCGGGCTGATATCTTCGTCCAAGTTTGGCCAATGTTAAACGAGGAGAGTGGCGGCTACAATAAAACCGGAATGGCGATCGCTCTCTGTGCTATCCTTGAGTTGGCTACACGTCCGTCAGGACCTCCTAAGGAGACAAAGCTCAATGAACCAACGACGGCTGCCGTGGGCACGAACATCGCGCACAACTGGTTACCTTCGTCGATCGCTCTTGGGTCCCTCTTTTTCACGTTGCATTGTATGCTCACCGATTCGAGCACTGTGATTGCCTGGTCATGGACTGGTTATAAAGATGGGCAGCCCAAAGGGCCGCTGCCACATCTATATGGCTCACTCACTTTGATTGCACAATCCCTTGGTCTGATCGTTGCAGCCATGCTTCCAACTTCAACTTCGTCTACTTTCTTCACTCACCCAACCTGGTTTGCTTATGGATGCGCGAGCGCCTTTGTGATGTACCGTTTCCGAGACTGGGCGGGCTTTGTTGGTGGACTGAATTTTGCAATTTTTTCTATGTCGATTCTTCCTTCGGCTCTGTCACAAGCTTCTGTGGGGCAAGGCACCAAGGCTGGGCGGAGAAGTTTCGTTGTTTTTTTCGTTGCTATATTGTTCTACCTTGCGAATGTGTGGACTGTTGCGTATGCCTTTGTTCCCGGAGGCATATACCTGCGGGAGAGGACAAATCTGTGTGTAGCTCTTGTCATAATTTCCTCCTCCACTCATAGTTTCGTGTTTTCAGGGTTCTCATTGCACAGTTCGCATCTCTCTCCCTCGCCTTTCGCTGGCCTTTTCAAGCCCTAACTAAAATCTGCCCCTTTCCTCACCTCCAAACTCCGACACATGCCCACATGCCCACCCTCCTTGGCTTTTTATCCCTCATTTCTGTCCTCATCACGCTCTGCCGTTGGCCTACTATGGGCCCACGGCCATACAAACCTGGGACGGGGATATTCAATGCCGGTATATGGACGGTGCACTTTGGGATTGACAATGCTGGACGTGACAGTCAACGTCGGATACGAGATGTGATTAGGTGCGTTGGTGTTAGGGAGGGATTTGAGCTAGGTACGTAGCTGACTTGGGCGAGTCCAGGGATATGCAACTTGATGTGGTGGGCTTATTGGAGACCGATTTGCAAGTGAGTGCTGTCGATGCTACCAGCATGCAACGGTCACTGATGCATGGAGTAGCGAACCGTATACGGGAACCGTGACCTGTGAGTGAGGTGATTATTTGTCTGCTACATTGCAGTTCTGATGCATTGATAAGCACTCGTGTTGTTGCCGAAGAATTGGGTTACGTGAGTCTGTTGTCTTTCGCTGATGCCTCACCTTCATGGCCTTCGCAGCATGTCGACCTCGGTCCAGGACCCAACTTTCATACGTGGGGAGCAGTGCTACTTTCCAAGGTAGTTATTTGTATTACATGGTAAAGCGAAAGGTTGATGCATTAGTCCTTCCAGTTTCCAATCATCCATTCGTACCACCACCTGCTTCCATCACCTACTGGCGAGTTGGCCCCGGCCATTGAAGCTATCCTAGATGTATACGGAACCGAGATCACAGTTGTCGTATCACACAACGGTCAAGGTACGTTAGTATTGAGCAAATTTTAAGCGTGCTGTCTAACCATTGGGCGTGTTTTCTAGAGGCAGACCCTCTGGACAGAGAGCTGCAAAGTAAAGAATTGGCACGTATAATGGTCACATCATATCCTCGCCCAGTGGTATTTTTGGGATACGTAGTCACTAAACCACTAGCACCAAGACGTAGGTGAAGTTTCCTCAGGGGCTTGGTTATTTTGGCTGATGAGACGAAGCCGCACCATACGACATTCTTGTGAACGATGGGCTAGTGTATGACATCGATCCACATGATCTAGACAGGTGGTAAGCAGCCCACTCAATTGTCCACACGCCGCCTCCTACTACCATGCTCTATGCAGGTGTGAATATATTATGTACCGAGGCTTGTATCGCACAGCCTACGCAAGAGTATCTCGTGGTATTGTCACAGACACAGAGCTCCAGATTGGGCAGTTTGTCCTCCCTAAACACGGCACTACACTCGTCAACCAGACGGAGGAGTCACGTCTCCTACGCTCGTGGAAGGAAGTTCTTCCCGAAGTTCACGTCAGTGTTCTTCTCTGCCTCCTGTCTACCATCCGCTCACCACTTGACAGTGGTTCCCGATGGAATACTATGGGAATGAGCATGAAGGAGGCGTGAACGGCCACTACTACCACGTTTTTAACACTGTGAGCACCTATTGTGGCTGATTTTGCACACCGCTCATGGAACCCTTGCAGCCGTTATATTATAAGCTTCCTGAAGATGCTATAGTGTAGGATAGTCGTGTTTTGTCATGCCACCATTGTCATTGTTGTTGTTCTTGCGTCGCTTTCCGCACTTTCCTCCTCCCTATCTTCCTCATCACTCTCGTCTTCATCACCATCTTCATCTTCATCATCCTCGCTTTCGACTTCCCCACTTTTATCTCCCTGATCTCCCTCGCCCTCACTTCCCTGTTCTTCGGAGCTGCTTTCGGACCGTTTTTTGTCACTGTCACTCGCATAAAATTTATCCAGGTCTCTCCAGGACTCCCTTGCATCATGGCTTGGCGTCGAGTTCCCCGTAGGAGTTAGTACAATCGATGTAACCCCCGCTGATCCCAGCGCTCGTTGTAGTGAGGAACCCGCTGAACTGATTGCTTGAGGGGGTAGTGTTAATGGAGCGACGCCTTCGTCATTCTGTCGCAGCGCAGGATCGATCCCAGCTTCGAGCCATTCTGGGAGGATGTCGTCGCCATGCATAACCTTGCCGGTCACGAGGCTTAGAGAGCCGATGGACGAGCGATGGTGGCCTGCGTGTGAAGAAGTCGTGAGAGTACAAAAGTAGCTTTCAAACTACCACTTACAGATGGCTTCGTCTTCGTCAATTCCTGCTTTGCTGTCAAACAATACCTTCATCACTTGCTCTCGTCGAAGTACGACGCCACCTTGTTGTTCTCTCCCATTATTTGTCGGTGACACGCCAGCGAGAAGGGAGGCGAGCATACGAGTCCGATCACGAACGTCGTAGTTCAAATCGTATTTTCCGAGGGAGAAGACGTAGCGACTGAGTAGACCTAGCGTCTGGTCCGTTGGACATAATAAAAAGAGTTTTGCAGCAAGAGTCAGGGCTTGAAGCTTGACGAGGGGTTCCTAAGGTACATGATTGGTGAATATCCAGGAGGGCAATTGTGAAGCTGGATGGCGCAGAATATACCTCTGTGTTAAAAGACTTGGCAGATTTGCGCAAGACATCGGGCGCCCAATCTGCTATACCTTCTATCCTACTACTCCCCTGGGTTGTGCTGTACTGACCGACCAACCAGAGAACACATGCTCGCGCTTGAGAGTGCTTAATGTCGTCCATCCGTCTAGCAAGTTGTGATATTATTATGAGCGGGGAATGTGAGGATGTTGAAACTGAGGGAGCAGTAAGGAGCTGGTTCTGGACGAGAGACTTGAGTACTAAAACAGCGCTGCTGACGACAACGTCTAGTTTTGGTTGGCACAGGTAATGGTGCGACATATCAGCGAAACTCACCGTGTCTGCTCTTAATCATGGTCATAAGTGCTGATAGACCTTGTTGCGTACACGATGGTACTAATTTTGCACATCGACCAATGGCGTGGATTGCATCTGCTACTACAGAATCATCCCCATCATCTGCGTAATCCTACGAACAACGTCCAGACGCAGTCAGACGTCAAACGATCAAGCCAACATTCGGGAGTGGAAACGCACCATAAACTCGCGAAGGAGAGCTTGGTGATTGTCGAGACTGCAGAGATTTAGGAGCGCATTTATCTTGTTTCTCTTCACCTGCGGTGGATCGTCAGTGCGCACTAAAAACCGTGGATATTTCGTTGAGAATAATTGCTGTCGAGCAGTTATAAGACATCAAAAGACCCAATATTAAGGCGCGACACATACTGGATGTGCACGAGTGATGACCAAGAGGTACGCAAGGACTACTCGCTCAGCTTCTCGTGACACCTGTAGGATGCGAATCAATGGATCCACAGTCCTGCTGGTGGAAGATGGTGAACCGGCATAGTAAAACACGCGTACAGCGGCAAGCACGACCTGAGTACATATAAACCAAGGATGATACAAGAATGGTAAAAGACGCACTGCTGGATTCTTGGAACGGAAAAGCGGCTCTGAAGATGACAGCAGGAGCTGCAGATCGTCATCAAGTTCCTCCTCCGTGGACTCGCCATTCAGCGAAACAATTGGCTTGGGAAGCATTGTGCGAGCATATCTGAGGAGAAGATTGAGAAGATCTATCTGTCCCCATTCATCTACATCTATTAACAGTTTGCATAGACGCCTGTATTGCTGGTGTAGAAGATCCAGTCGTGTCGGGCAGACAGACTCGAATGCAATGACCGCGCTACCTATTGAGAGCGGTGATCGATCACGAAGGAGAGTGGTTATGACGGAGATAAGTGCGGACTGCTGGGTAGAATCTAATCTATGTCACGTTCACGAACAGGGCTTGAGTGACAAGCAGAGATTGTGCGTACTGGAAGGTTTTTGGTATCGCGAGAGCAGCCGCCTTACGTACGTATGGGCTGAGGTCTGCTGCGCATTTCTTGATGGCGAGGACTACTAGGCTACAGACCATGGGAACTTTGATGCCGCTTAGGACACGTAGCGCCATGGCTCGAATGAGTGGACTAGGATCCGTGAGGTCCTTCTGGAAGGTGTTTATCGAAAGCAGGGCGAGATCGGGTTCGTGTTCGGCATAGCGCAGGAGGTAGATGTAAACAAGCTTTCTGATCTCAATGTTCTGCGAGGCGACATTCTTGACGACTTGGGGGAAGTAGTTGGAAACGTTGCGGCCTTTGGATATGAGCTGTGTCGCGGTATTCTGCCGGTCTGGACGTGATATTTAGGGAGTACACTTACAGCTATGAGGCGCTTCATGGCGTCAAGCTTCTCCCTGTCGCTACTAGAATCGAGCTGCTTCCCGATGTTCTTTACCTTGTCATCTGGCATATCGAAGATGGATGCTCCCCCGCGTGTTATGGAGAGATCGCGAGTGCGCTCGTTGAATGTTTCCTGGATACGCATGCCGAGTCTCGCTGCATTCTCAGTGAATGCGTGGAGGTTGACTCCATCCATCTTCGATGTGGGTCAATTAGTGAGGTGCTTGCACCTCAGTGAGCCTCACGTTACACACCAGGGATTCTGACATTTCAAGAACATTTACAGGAATTTTATTGTGCAAGTTGGAACCGTGGGAGAATTGTCTGAGAACAACATCACTTGCCTCGAATGTAACAAGGCAGTCTGCAAAAAAGGTAATGTGCCACAGGCTCCTTGACACCACACTACTTACAGCATTTTCAAGGGAGAATGGAGAATGTCCAAGCCTTGAGGACTAGTACATATGTGGTCTGCAAGGTTTCAGTTTTTGACTGCATGTATCTAGGTCATTGTCATCATTGTACCACCTATGAACTAGCATGTCCCTTCATCCTTAATGTTGAAGGGCATCCTCAGCAAATCATCAATTTTTGTCCCCGCTGTTATATGTTCACCCAACACACATTGTGACTCTGCTACGTAACGAGGCACGAGTGAGTAACAGAGGTTAGTCTTTGGACGAGCGGCAGAAAGTGGCACACATCCTCTCTTCTCGTGCCACCAACGTCTCTGCCCGTTCGCACTCACTTCTCAGCTCGTGCTTCCCTTTGTCTTTCATCACTCATCCAACTCGTCAACATGGTCCTTTCTACCATTTTTGTAGCATCTCCCTTTTCATTCCATCCCATTTTTTTGGCATGGCAGACCCTTCTCTCAAAGTCCATCCCAACTTTGCTAGTGATGCCTTTGCTCCCATTTGCAAGGCTCTCATGCAAGCTACCAACAAATCTGCCCAACAAGTCACTGAGCACCTAATTGTTGCTTGGGACACAGAGCACCACATCCAGGTTGAAGCCTGGAATCAGATCCAGGCTGACCAGGCTCGAGCAGACAAGGAAGAAGAGTGAGAATGGAGAGAACAAGAGGAGGTGGAAATGCATCTGGTGGAAGAAGAGCTTGAATGTGAGCACAGGGAAGGGGAGAGAAAGAAACCCAAGATGAATGGCTTTGATGAGGCTACCTCCATCTCAAGCATCATCATCCTGTGCCCATCCCAGTATGCCCTTCAAAAGCTAAGTAGCTTCAACCACATTGACCTATGGTACTTCTCACTGACTAGCTGCACTAAGGCTTCCAAGTTCAACAGATCTAACACAGATGAAACCCTGGGGATCTCCAAAGTTGATGACATCCTCACCCTCTGCCTGGTCACTGCCGTCAAAGCATCTCACAACTTGCTGGAAGATCATGACCTGTCTTTTGAAGTCTTCCTGCAAGCAGAGAACAAATTTCTATTCTATGCAAAGAAGGCCACATGGCCAGCCAAGCACTTAGATGCCCTGGCAGAGTTCTTTTGGAACATTGAAATGCACCCCATGCGTTCCAACCCAAATTGTAATAGCACCATCCTCACATATGCCTTGGGGGTCTGTTGCAGCTGGCATGATGATTTCAAAGCTAATAGGGTGTTCAACATATCCATCATCAATGAGGAATTAATGAAGAAGATTGGCTGGGAGATCAATGCCAAAGTGAGTGAAGACCAAGTGCAAAAGGCATGTATCCCTTTGAAGATGTTTATCACCCAGCCTGCTAACATTTTCTTTTCTTTTTCTCTCATTCTCCTTCTGCCCCATCCTTTGCTCTTCTGGTGCTTGCATCATGGTGGCCTGGCCCATTTGCCCCACCTCACATCAATCCACTACCACAGCACATTTGCCCACCCTGCACTCTTCTGGCACATTCACCCCATCAACCTTTTCCCTTGCAGTCAGCACACTCACACCATCCCACCTATGCATCATGCCCAGCACATTTTCCCCCCCAATCTTGCCCATCCATAGCTGGAGTCACTGTGTGGCATCACAAACTTTCCCTCTGCATGCTCCCATACCATTTCCACACAACATGAGCTCAGAGAAGGTAGACCACATTGGAACTTGCATTCATGTTCACCCCTATGCCAGCAGAACCCCCAATAGCATTTTCAGCATCATTCAGGATCCCCACCTCCCAATACCCCACATCCACAAAATTTGAAAAGTGTTGGGAAACAATCTGAAACCCGCTCTGCATGCTACCTCTCCCTCGGTCATAATGCTCATTGCATCTATGACTGCAACTCTGCCACTTTATGGGATGGATCAAGTGTGTATTCCTGGTGAGGTCCTGATGGCCATCTCATCAACCACAAGGATCTCACTGTTAAGATGCAGGTCCTCTGGGCTGTCCGGAGTTGTCGGAATGAGTGGAGCAGACTTTGGCTTCAACTTATGTGTTGCACCCTTATTTGAGTTCAGTCTGGTATTTTACAAAGGGGCGGAGGTATGGAGTGATGGCGGAATGGAGTAGTAAAACAAAAAGGGGTTCAGATGTCAGAGGGTCAGAATGACAACAAGAAGACTAGCTTTGAGTGTCGAGCAAGGGACTTAGGGTGGACAGGGAAGAGGAGTGATCAAAGTCAATATTCAAACTGAGGAATACAAGATACAAGAGGGGTTTATATACTATGGGGACAAGTAAACACAGAGGGCACCGGAGTGCCGGAGTGAAGTGGAATATGAGTCAGAGATGTCAGAAAGATAGGATTAAGTCAGGAAATGTCAGAATGAGTCAGAATTGGATTAATTGGAAGGTGGAATCATTAGATATGTCAAATGTCTGTCAAGTGTGAAGGATGAGGAACAAGGTATGGGAATCAGGGGTAAGAGAGATAAGCAGAAAAGCAGAAAGTGATAAGGCGGAAAAGCAGAAAGGTGGACTTGGGTATAGGCGGAAAGTGGATTTGGTGCAGAGTAGGTTCTGGAGGAGTGGAGTTGACTGGTGCGACACAGGATATGACACTCACCCTCTACTTGGACTGGAAATGTACCATTGGTTGTGCCTCCTCCTCTCACAAGAACTGTTAAGATACTGATTCCTCCGGACTATCCGGAGTTGTCGAAGGCGGAGCGGACGTTGGCTTCAACTTATGTGTTGCACCCTTGTCCGAGTTCAATCTGGTATTTGCTTAAGGGCGGAGATGTGGAGCGGAGGAGTGGAGGAGCGGAGGAGTAAGGTGGGTTGTCGGAGGT
>KN825969.1:0-11595 GCA_000827395.1 Paxillus rubicundulus Ve08.2h10
GACATGCATATTTTGTGCACAGTGCTGGAGGTTGTGGAAAGACACATCTGTTCAACCTCATAGCTTCTGGAGTGCGATCTGCAGAGAAGATGGTCCTCTGTGTGGCATCCTCTGGAATTGCATCGCTTCTGTTGAGTGGGGGTCAGACTTCTCATTCATGCTTCAAGATTCCCATCCCAGCTCATGAAGACAGCACTTGCAACATCAAAAAGGGAGATCTGTATCACTGACTGTTACAAAACACTTCACTCATAATTTGGGATGAGATTGGTGCATGACAAAAACTATAATGGGACAGTGATTGCCCAGACTCAGCCGCTGCCAAAGAGGGGCAAAGAACAGCTGAGGAATCCAAAGTGAAAAGTAAGTATATATATGTAGCGGAGTGGGTGGAGAAGCGCTCACTAATGATAATAAAGGGAATAGGAACAGGAACAAGGGGGGAATGGAATTAAGCGATGCAGGAAAGTGATGAAGCATCCCTGGAGGCTCAGGAGTGATGACAAGTGAAAAATGATGAGATGTAATGAGAGTCTGCGTGAATTCCACATGGATTCCAAGTGGGCACTGAAAGTCCAAGCAGATCCACCTGGCAGCAGAGCAGAGGTATGAACTCCGACATTCCAGAAATGTGGAGTTGGTGTTCCAGTTCTGGAGTTCACTGTATTTTGTCAGTGCACAGGGGTGTCACAACATAGAGTGTGTGGATCACACTCTTTGAGATCTGCTGAACAGGGCTGCACCTTTTGGAGGTATTCCTGTGGTGTTTGGAGGGGACTTTCAACATACGCTTCCAGTGGTGCCTCATGGATCAAGAGAGCAGATAGTTGGGGCAACCCTTTGCAGGTCTAGGATCTGGCAGCACCTTCATATGCCACCAGACACAATAGACTGATCCCCTGTGCATGGTACACCATGCACAGAATCACCGAGTGTGGGATTCGGAGGATGATGTGTGAGACAAGAGCTGGCAAGAGCAACCAAGAGGCGTGGTATAGAGGACGGTCACACAAAATTCTAGGCTATCTGCACATTCACTGTCATGGGGACCACTAGAGTCTGGAGACCTTCAACAGAATATTGATAAACTGTTGTGTGGTGCCACTAATTACGGGACTTGTTGAGGACAGCGAGCCGTGGGGAGGACGGCACGTGCTCCGATGTTCCGTCATATCACTGTTTTATTGTTTCCCGTCATATTGCTAGTATGCCGTCTCCAAGTTCATCGAGCCCCGTGCCGCCCTCGCCCTCGCATCCATTTCGAAACACCACAGGACTCTTGGTAGTCATTCCAGACACAATTGATGTAGCAGAGGAATCCCGGTTCTATGATGAACTTTGTGATGTACGTTTTAAATCTCGTCTTCCTGGCGCCAGTTGAACTCATAAGTACAGGATCGGGATATGCGGCTATCCAGGGTTTCTGTTCCCCGGTCACCCCAGGGCCCTCCATCGATATTCTCCCATGACATATGGTTAGACGATAATTCGGGAGAAAGCCATGCTTTTGCTCGGGATGTCAAGATAAGTGGTTGGACAAACGTCGGTGATAAGCTTGGTGGAGCGTATGTTGGTTAGTCCCTATCTTGGCGGACGTCAGTTTGTCTTCTAACTAGGCAGAGAAGTATATGACTGTGTAATACGAACGAAAGAGGTTGGTTGTTTGCGTTACCAGTAACCCTCCCACCACTCATTCATTCTCAGGGAACGATCATTCACGCACACAAACGATATAGTGCCTTTGTCGAACTATATCAGGCTCTAAGGCAGAGTCTTCCGGTACATTTCGTGCCGTTCTTCGATTTCATCACGTTGGTCTGACCTTCCATCTCAAGCGGCATCAACAACATTTCGTGCCAGCGCTACCCCCCAAATCTCCTTTAGCACGCTATCGACCTGTTTTCCTGGATCGTCGGAGACGGCAACTACAACACTGGCTTTCCGCTGTGCTTTTACACCCCGAGATCGGTGCATGTCAGGCAGTCCGATTTTGGGTAACGGACTAACAGCCTGCGGTTCCGCATCATCATTTTCTTATTCGTTTTTATGTGCGGGAATAAACCCTTCTCTCGCTGTGATTTGTTACTCTATTCTACTTGGTGTGCTGCTGTATTAGCCTTTGTGTGTTGCGGGACAATACCCTGGACGAGGGGAAATAACTACTCTGTTAACGCTGTATTCATTAATGGTCCATCTGGAAAATCGTACAACTGGGTCCCGTCAAGACTTTTTGACCCTATCAGGTCGTTCCACGCATTCCACCAGTTGCGTCTTTGGTGACCTCATCGAGCAGTCTGGACAGACCGACGAGCTTGTGTGCTATCGAAGTGACCAGCCTCTCTAGTTGCTTTCAATTGGTCTGTTTCCTCTGACACAGGTTCCACAGTGATCCCAGGGACATCTCTGATCTCTCGCGCCGATATTGCAAGTTTTTTCGAGTGTAGGACGTATGGCAGTGGGCACTGAGCTACCCACCGCCAAGATGAAAAATCGCGATTACTAACTTGCAATGCCATGGCGCTGGTGAACATACCAAAGGCTCAACAATATTAATGGGGTTGTCCACATTCATTTCTCGAAGCCTTGCTTGGGCAGCCGCTGCAGTAGAACCCTGAAGCAACTTATCAATGTCAACTATATAGCCCGCTGCCCAGGGGTCCTGGAACCTGCCGTCCGACTCCCCAGTCGGACGTAACTGATGGCTCCGACGCAAAGCTGGGTCCCACCGCCGCCACTGACCGAGCGAGATATAGGAAGTCCGTCACATTTAGATGAAACCACAGAGCGAGTTGATGATCGAGGCAATGATCTTTTCAGTTCCATAGGGACTAGGTTGGGGGATAGTGTTGAACGTCATGGTGGCGTTAGTAGCACAACATGGGACAAGTGAAACGTTGCAGTGATTGCTCAGATTGGCCAAATCAGGACTACGCCAGACAAAGAATGCGAGATGCCGTGAATTGGCACGGCTCAATGGTCTAGTAGCATGATACGTGCTTCGGGTGTTTCCCCGCCACAAATGTGGTGAAGATGTACGTGACCCGGGTTCAATTCCCGGTTGAGCCCAGTGTTTTTTCCACCTTTTTTTGTGTCCTGTCGTAGATCTGAGGCATTATGATGCGCTCAGGGAATCTGTGAAATGTCGCAACGTACTTATATTCTTCTGGTCTTGTTGACCACTGAGATCTGGGTGGAACAGATCGCTCAAGGACCCCAACTGACTGGTATTGACGCTTGTTCTACTAGCCTAGTAGAGGTCCTCATTGAGCAGTCCAACCCCCCAACACAGGTCTCCTTGCCCAAACTGAGTACGAAGTGCCCCACAGCATTGAGTCAGACGAACTTGCCAATCGCCCCGCCGATAAGAATATACAAAATTCATGCCAGCTCTAGGTTCGAAAGGACTCGAAGGTCTGCACGACTGAAACGTTCACTTCATCTGAGTCCTGACACTGCAAACAAAGGGCTGTTAATAATCCTACCCTCACGTTTTGGGATCCACTGCACTGACCACAAAGTTGAGGGATGGAAGTTTGGTTGTTAAAGCGTGGCAGTGGGTTTCACGTTCGAAGCAGGAAACAAGAGTCTTTGTTCTTCCAAAGACACGACAAGTAGGGCTAGTGCTGGTAAGGACGAATCCGTGCGTGAACAAAATTGTCAAATTCGTTGAGGTGTAGGTAGGTGGTTTGACTGAAGTGGCTAATTGGAGTCCTTGTTCTGTCCGCCCTGGTAGCGTAAGGCCAACTTGAACGCACAGCAGCCTGAAGCACAGCGGACGACAGCAAAGTCCCATTCACAATCTAGATCCAGCGATTCCCATCTATCATCTTGATACCTCGCAGACGAATGAGATACAGGGACTATCGCTCTCCACGCGGCGTGCATGTTGACACAGGTTTTGACCAGGACTTGGAGGAAGGCCACGCACACTATGCCGCCTCACCTCGCAGAAATCGATACAGCAGACCAAACCAGACTCCCAGAATTAGCGACGTGACCTGGATCCAAAACTCAGCGCCGCAGCATTCCGCCGGTCCCACACCCCACACATCTCATACTCAGACACCGAGGATATCGATATCTTCACCCCAAGGCCCACCTCCTCCCCAGCCCTTGAATCTCCCAACCCCTGTCATCGGCTATGCGCAAGCCAGCCCTGCACCCACTGAACATGAGATTGCGGAGCATATGGTTCCAGACGATGACCCATACGGGCAGTATCAAGATGTAGAGCCATACCAACCGCACCCACAAGGCAGCGGAGCCCGTTTGATGAAGAGCTTTCTGAAACATCTGAAGAGGATACCTGGGCTTGATTCCCAGAGGCTTGCGAGGATGGGTTCTCACAGCGCAGTACAGATGCCTGAACCCAGATTCAGTTTTCAGAGTTCACCCTTGGGCTATGGGGACCCGCCCCCGCCAGCGATGGAACCACAGCGTGTTTCCACCCCGTACACGTCGCCTTACGTGCCACCAGCAACTGTCAGCGGAACTCCTGCCGTCACTCCCGCTTCTCTACATGTTCCTTCGCCTCGGCGGTCTTCCGGAATGCCACCGCCTATCACCGTGTCACCATCCCTCACACCCCCAGCACCACTCCCCGGTTCGGTGACCACGCCCTCGTTTGTGGCATCGCCTGTCGTCGGGGGACCACAAAGCCTCCATCCTGACCAACCT
Source organism: Paxillus rubicundulus Ve08.2h10 (assembly GCA_000827395.1). Classification (NCBI taxonomy): domain Eukaryota; kingdom Fungi; phylum Basidiomycota; class Agaricomycetes; order Boletales; family Paxillaceae; genus Paxillus; species Paxillus rubicundulus. The sequence continues at coordinate 4,678 of KN825969.1, forward strand.
GTGCAAGAGGATGACATTCAGACCTTGAATGACCCTGCCCATTACGCAGCTCCCGTCTACCCAGAACTGCCTCCTCAGCCAATTTTCGTTCAAATTCCACCACCGGAGCAGCAGGAACCATCTTATGGTGCTCGCGTAGAATTCCCATCACCTATAGATTCTCCTTCTAGGGGCTCTCTTTCCTCCACAGTAGCTCGATTCCGCCGTTTTGTAGCGGGGCTGGACCAGCTGCCTTGGGTCTCTGAGGACCAAATCGCAGACCAATACCTCCCGAGTCAAACCTCCCGCAGCAAACTCCGTGCACAACTCAGAAATCACTCAGATCCCTCATGGTACAATGACCCTCCGGAACCAATACGGAAACCAATGTATTGGCAAACTGAGTGGGACCTGTTCGCTAAGCGGTCGACTGCTATGATGCTGAATGGCAATGCGCTCAGGTGGGGACCGGGTGATCCCGGGTTGTCAGTTTCTGGGCATGAGCATGGGCATGGGGGAGTAAGATATCCGCACGGGTATGCCCCTACCCAGCCTGTGTTTGTGTATCCGTCTGGTTTTCCGCCACCCGGTCAGTTCGCCGCTCCGATGCCTGTGTAACTTTTTTTTGGGTATGTTCTTGCTTTGGGTTTCTCGATCACGTTTTCTCTCCGCCGAAGATCCGTTGCAGCCCATCCATGTAGTGTATACTATATCGAATCGTTGTGCTCTTCACAATTGCTTTTCTACATGCAATCCGTCGTATGTGTGCTGAGAGTTCTAATATCTGCCGCGGAAAAGAACTTTGGTACAAACGTGCAATCTTTCTTTCAGTGAGCGGTTTCCGTTGGGCGTTCCGACTAGCTAGTACGTTGCAAGTGCCATTTGAGTGCCATGAACACTCGGCGAGGAAGTTCAGTAACGGGAGTTTATAGATAACCTCTTTTAGACAACACGTGGTGTATCACACCAAACTCGTTCTTCCCACGCTTCCAGCCTCACTGGACAGAACGTCTCGAATCACTCCCTCCGACACAAAATCCTCAAGAAAACGACGAGATGGTGAGTATCTATGCCGAGTGGTCCTTCACATGTATCCGTTTTGTGCTTGAAGTGATATTAGGGTGGATTCAGGGGGAGGGGAGGTGGATGCAGAGGGCACTCGTTGGATGATGGTGCGATTGGGAGTATTTGGGTGCATTGGCGGAACTTTCGCTTTGTAAATGGGTCATGCGCTCTGAACGTGATACTGACCGTACTGTCCTTCACAGACGAAAGGTTTGTTATGCGACTGGCGCGCTTTTGAATTTGTTGCTGATCATAATGGTTGTGTGATCCTGATTTCTGTCTTTGCTCGGTGATCAGGTACTTCGTCCTTTGGGTACGTCTGTTTATTGGGTGGAATATTGGGGAACAACATATCTAACCATGCACTCGTATTTGTGTTAATCCGATAGTAAGCGCCACACCAAGACCCACACGCTCTGCCGGCGTTGTGGAAACCGGGCATTCCACAGACAACACAAAAGTGAGTCTGCGAATTTTCTACCGCCCAATTGTTGACTGACTGCACCTCATCCTATTTCTCGTTGTTGATTCGATATTCGCGTCTCGATCGGAATACAGCTTGCGCACAGTGCGGCTACCCTTCTGCCAAGCTTCGTTCGTACGAGTGGGGACAGAAGGCTAAGCGCCGAAAGACGACTGGTACTGGCCGCATGCGCTACCTCAAAGACGTTTCCAGGAGATTCAAGAACGGTTTCAGGTACGTATTCTCGCGGTGTCCTACTCGGGCAACTTTTCCGAAATCAGAACTAACCCCACCCCTCCCTCCTTCACTCTCTTCAGAGAAAACACCGTGGCCACGAAGCGCGTCAGAAAACCTACCGAGGCATGAGCATGATGAGCGTGTAGCGCTGCTTCCCCTCGATGATGGGATCAACATGCGGAGAAAAATATCGGTTTCGGCATTGGCTATCCCACATCGTTTTGTACTCTTTTTCGCGAAATATTTACCCATTAGCTATGCTTCCCCGCAGTCCTCCCACGCACGCCATCGAATACACGAAACGTGCTATGCCATGCTTAATCATTTGAGGGGGTAATACTAACAGGTGTACTTGGTTTCCGCGGTACGTGGCCTTGGCGCCTTTCCAGTTCTTTTTCGTCAGTGCTTCCACAAGTGCAACGGACAACGAACCCAAGAAATGAAACAAATCAATAATGATGGAATAATGATAACATGTGCAAGATCCTGTGTTAACGTCGTACATCATGATGTCAGGTACATGAGTTGGAACTGTCCGATGTCCAATAAGCAATCCTGTCCATAGGCTACATCTGCAGCGGGTGAATCCGTAAGTGTTGGTTCAGGTTATCTCGCCTGCTGAACGTCCTGCTGCAACCAGCGTGTGTACACTTCCATGCTGAACGAAGTAACTTCAGCATGATCTTCCGGGAATGATAAGTCTTACCCACGTTTTTCGTTCGTATGAATCGATCGAATATGCCTCTTGAGATGTTCTCCCCTCACAAAGCACTTTCCACAGCCGTGAGCGTGGCAGGTATATGTCCGCTTTCCCTTCTTGGTATTGTCCTTGTTGGGCGCATAGTCACCACTAGAAGTAGGAACTTTACGACCGCGCGATTTCTTGGTAAGGTTGGGTATAGGAACGGGGACCTTGGTCATAACACGGGCTTTACGACGGGAGGGACGGATGTCGGGGAGGGAAGTGCCCACAGGAGGTGGAGAATAGTTTGATTCAGAAGGGTAAGAGAGTTCGAGGTCGCTCTGGTCATTGTCCTCCGGGTGCTCCATCCGCTTGCGCGTGCGGGGAGGCAGCGGGCTGGGGGGTCCTGTTCCCATCGTGGCAGCTGTCAGTGGCGACTCGCCAGAAATGGTTGCTCCCCCTAGGGTGACGTCTGACATGTGTACGGTCCTTGGAGGATCAGGAGGTGCGTGGAGACTTCCAGAGTGCATTCCCAAAGGAATATTGAGAGGGCCTAAGTCGCCATCTACATCTCCACCTCGGAGAATACGTGTGGGTAATACACCCTGCGAGGCCCACTGGCCCGATGGATCAGCGAGCGGTGCTTCTACATTATCACAATGTATGGAACCGACCGAAATATCTCCAAAGCTAGACAACAGAGAGTCTAGGTCAGGATTGGACGGTGAGTACCCGAAGGTGTCCAGCGGGGCTGACTCGAAAAGAGATGGTAGGTGTCTGGACAAGTGATGCGGGGTGTCTGGTAGCGTGGTTTCCGAGCGCCAGGGATCCATCTCGGATGGCATTTCTGACAACCCGCCGAGCTCTGCACGTAGCATTCTGTCAACTTCAGCCATTTTTTCGATGAATACAGTGAGGATGAAGTTTAGGCTGAGAAAGACGTGACTAGCCCCGTTCCTAATGTGTGCATTATATATGTGCGAACACGACTGAATTATTCGATTGGGGTGGCTGGCAGACCAAGCCAATATTTGAATGGGGCCAGGTCCGTGCGGATTACATTCGGTGGAGCTCAAGCACAGTGGAAGGTTGCAGCTGAGATCAAGTGGCGGAATGATCGAAATTCTGGGGTGGATAAATCTGAAACAGACGACGATTGAACGGTTGGCCTAGACAGAGTCGTATCATATCATCAATGTGCCGTGTTCGTTTCTGATCCCGCGAGAATTATATAAACAATATCGCGCAGTGACAGTAACAGCAATGACTTACCCACTTCTTCAACCTCTTCCATTCTGGCTCTCAGGCTGGAACTTGGCTAGAGCACCCCCTTCCGTCAATCCTACTTGACTATTCTGGATTGGGAAGAATTAGCTAAGCAAAAGTGAGGACGAGTTTGTGTCTGTTTATGCTGTGGATCAAACACGTGAAAGTGACCTTATCTTCGTGGTACCAGCGCCGCAGGCAAACTACATATCGACCGAAAAATACTCGACCCATCACCGACAATAATGGTCGAGGCTTCGTCTTCATCGTCCTCCGCGTCGTCGGACATGGATTCTCTCGATGACCAAGACGAAAGCGTTCGCATTGCAGTTCGCGCTTTGGGCGACATGAGGAAAGGCACGAGAACATCCATGATCACATGCGAGTGGCCTTCTTGTGCGAACGGGATGATAATAACAATCATTACTCTCCATCGACAGCACACATGCCATCTACGTCAAACGGAACAACGCCACCGTCCCCATCAATGTCAGAAGTACCGGAGGCGACATCACCCGACTTTGTTTCCAGAATGACCAATCTACCCCTCGTTGGCCCTGCCTTGAGGGCATATGAGCAAGGAAAAGCAAGTTCACGCGTCATGAAAGTGCGTTTAAGCTTTTTGTATTTTTCGTTTGTTGCTGTCACTGATCCACCGATGTCTTGCAGTACGGCGCAGAAATGATGGAGTGTTCTGTCAAGAGCATATCTCGACCTGTTATTGATAGACTACCCGTCGATGTTAATCAACTCGACGAATTCGCGTGCAGGCAACTGGATAGGGTATGGTCTATCACGTAGCAATCATCACACTTAACCGTTAACATCATTTTAGTTTGGAAAGTACCGTCGTCCATCCACCGCAGATGTAAACAAGATGCAAGTGGATGAACTGTTTGAATCTCAAGGTTCGGACGGCGAAGACGTAAAAGGCGACACAAAATCACCCCGTGACCGCCAGCACTTGGAATTCGCGATTAGTTCGCATAGTAATACTTTATCTGTCTCCATGGCTTATGTCTGGACTGATTTAACCCATCACATTAGCGGATCGCTCATCCTTGGATCCAGTAATTGAAAGCCGCACTCCGACGCCACGGTCTCAGGACCACGGTACGACGCCAGACCAGACCGCCAACCAACAGGTTATGCCGCGCAGTTGCTGGCAAGCTGTCCTTCTCGAAGCAGGTGGGATCGGTGCAGCAGTCAGCGAAGAAAGTATGCGACGTTTGAAGTACTGTCTGCAATGGCTTCAAGTTTGTATTTTCAAAGCATATTTTCATGAAATCCTCTTGCTTAATTATTGCTTTCATAGTACGCCACCGTCCATATCGACGCACAAATACTTGTCCTTCGCGACTTTATTGCCTCTCTGCAGTCCACTGTGGCGAATCCTTCGTCATCAAACGCCTACATCTCACAAACACACATGCGCACACTGACGGACGTTCGCAAAGACATTGTCAACACTATCCGCCAAGTAGTGGATGTGGTTAGCAAATATGCTGGTGGCGCGCTTCCGGAACCTGCTCGTGTGCGAGTTCGTGGCTTCATCCTTCACTTACCTCAACGATGGGCCAGCGCAGCGAACGCGACCGCCCCACACGGTTTACCGGAAGGTATTCCAGGTGCAAGTTCAGCTGCTGGCGCTACAGCAGGCGGTACAGGTGCTCGTCGTAGTCGAATTACTCGGCACCACAAGGAACGTAATGCAGGCGGCCCAGACCGTTCCTTGTCTGGAACCCCCGCGTCATCCCGTGCTCCATCACCCTTGGCTTCTTCTCACGGAGGCACGAGTCGCCCAACCGCAAGTGGGGCGACGCGTGCTGCTCAGCATATCCTAACTCTTGCGACGGAGAGTCTGGACATGATGCGTGGTGTCACAGGCGTTGTGAAAGATAGTCTTGATCGTGCTGATGCGTACGTATTAATCCCCTTCGCGGTGCCAGAGGTGCTAAGAAACCTTGGAACGCAGATGGGTGGAGCGACTCCGTATCATTGGTGTTCAACGCCAACAACAGCAAGATCAAGAGGAGCCTTCGGATCCCTCCTCGCCATTTGCACGACGCAGGCACTCCCTCCCCCGGCTATCTTCCACACCATCAACACCTGCACAAGCCAACACGCCGTTCTCTATTCCATCGACTCCCGCCGCCCCAGCGTACCCATTTCCCGAAGTACTTGGGATTGGTCTTCGTCTGGGTGAGATATCCGCGCGTACCTCGTTGAGCGAGCTACGTCTCGATAGTTCCGGACGAGACGCGGATGGGTACGAAACCCCAAAATGTCGTGCTAATTTATTCCGTGAGGAGAGCGAAGAGCAGCGGGTCTGGGAGAAGCGGAGTGAGACCAGGATATGATCGTCGAGGATAGCTAATATCTGTTTCAAGTTTATCGCTCGATCGCCCAACGATTACTGCAGGATCTCTTTTCTTTGCGATTTTCGCGCTGCTGACTGCTGACTGCTGTCCTACTATGAGCATGACGATCACGGACTTGCGATCTCTTTATGATATGCTACTCTCGTCACATGAGTATCGGGTACACCGATTAGCTAGTAACTGATGATGTATCTCGCAGGGGTGTACGAGGTATAGGTGGTGTAGGTTTGGGGATCTTTGGGATCTCAGATAGTGCGCTCTCTTCTTGGTTTGTCGTTTACCAGGGCTTAGCAGCTTCTTGTCGACCCCTGTCTCCGCATAGCTTGGGAGACAGTACTAATTATGGACTTTTAATTCATGTTCAGCAGCGACTCGAAGGAAATGAAAATGGGTAACCGCTTAGTACACAGTGTTGCCCAAATCCGCTTTTCACTTGGTGGATATTGTATGGACAAGCTATGTAAATACTAGAGGCAGGGCTGCACTCCGCTGGCAGGAACCCTGTTGACAGCAAGTTTGATCCTGCCAAACTGAAAATGTGCAATACCACTTGGGTGATTAGAATGACTTGTTACACGCCCAAATTGTCAAGGTAGACTGGTGACCAATCCGTACTATGAGGCAAGCCGTCGATAGACGGACTGGTAAAATCCGTTGAGGTTTACTAGGGCTGCGCGGATTCCCACAATAACGTGATCGATAAGCCTTTTTAGGGTTGACTGAGGCCACGTGTAAGAGGGATAAGTCGTTGATCGACTCTGCTAAGTCGTGCTAAGTCCATTAAGTCTACTAGCCGTAACCCGTTGTGACTTCGTCACACAAAAAGGGGAGGGGCATGGCCATAA
>KN825970.1:0-11586 GCA_000827395.1 Paxillus rubicundulus Ve08.2h10
TCCTTGGCGGTGGTGTGCATCTCCATTTTGAGGAGAAGGGCATCACTGATGCTGTCCTGAATGATTCCATGTGCTCTCTTGCTCTGCTCCATCCATTTTCAGACTTCCTCCGCTGTGGCTGTGCTGGAGATAGTCGGAGATCCAGATAAGGAAGGGCAGACAGTCGAGGGACCAGGAATGCTGGGGGATGTGGCAGGAACAGGGACAGTGATGGTGGTACCTGGGATGCTAAGGGATGTGATTGGACAGGTGTCAGTTCCCAGGGCCATGCCTAGGACTTTTTCCCTCCGAAGTTGCGCCGTGATCCAGAGTTTCCAGATTTGGAAGTTTAAGGGACCGATCAGAGTCAGGCATGTGGGAGTGTCAGCGGAGGCTGTATTGGACGACATGGTAGAAGTCCCAAGTGTCCGGAGTCAGTCCAGATGTGTGCTGAGGGATGCGCGAGAGTTGAGTCGTTCTGGAGAGGTTTCCTTCCACTAGTATGCGCTAGCGGGGCTCATAACCTGACAAAACTATAATAGGGCAGTGATTGCCCAGACTCAGCCACTGCCAGAGAGGGGCAAAGAACAACTGAGGAATCTGAAGTGAAAACTAAGTATATATATGTAGTGGAGTGGGCGGAGAAGTGCTCGCTAATGATAATCAGGGGAATAGGAACAGGAACAAGGGGGAGATGGAATTAAGCAATGTAGGAGAGTGATGGAGCGTTCCTCGAGGCTCAGGAGTGATGACAAGCAAGGAATGATGAAGTGCGATAAGAGTCCGCACAAGTTCCGCATGGGTTCCGAGCGGATCTACCTGGCGGTGGAGCGGAGGTATGAACTCCAATGTTCCAGGAAAGCAGAGATACGAACTCCAACGTTTCGGAAAAGCGGAGTTGGTGTTCCGGTTCCGGAGTTCACTGTATTTTGTCAAGAACAACTGAGGAATCTGAAGTGAAAAACTAAGTATATATATGTAGCGGAGTGGGCGGAGAAGTGCTTGCTAATGATAATCAGGGGAATAGGAAGAGGAACAAGGGGGAGATGGAATTAAGCAATGTAGGAAAGTGATGGAGCATTCCTGGAGGCTCAGAAGTGATGACGAGTAAGGAATGATGGAATGCGATAAGAGTCCGTGCAAGTTCCGCATGGGTTCTGAGCAGGCACTGCAACTCCGAGCGGATTGTCCTGGTGGCGGAGCGGAGGTACGAACTCCAACGTTCCAGAAGTGCGGAGTTGGTGTTCCGGTTTTGGAGTTCACTGTATTTTGTAAATAGGAACAGCAGGAAGTGACAGAGCGCCAATGGAGGCTCAGGAGTGATGATGAGGAAAGGATGATAAAGTGCAATAAGAGTCTGCACAAGTCCATACAAAGTCTGAGCAGTCATTGAGACTCCGAGTGGTTCTGCCTGGTGGCGGAGCAGAGGTAGGAACTCCAACACCTCAGGAGTGTGGAGTGGGCATTCCAGTTCTGGAGTTCACTGTATTTTGTCACTCCCACTTGAGCACATTTGTAGTCCCATACCTTGAACAAATTTCCAGTGCTGCTCTCAAATGAGAGGCTTCATGAGGATGTCTGCTACTCTGTGGGAACATAGCAGATGACGGCTTCTCCTTTTCCAATGAGGTCATCTCGGACAAAGTGGTACTTCCACTGGATGCGCTTAGTCTGTGCTCAGAATTGAGGATTGTGGCTTAGGATGATGGCAGCCTGATTATTGCAGTGGAGGACAGTGGGCCCCTTCTGTGGATGTCCAATTTCTTCGAAGAAGCTCCAAAGCCATGTGAGGTGTTGTCCAGTGAGACTAAGTCTGATGTACTCCAACTCCGTGGTGGAGAGCACAACCATGCTCTGTTGTTTGCTGGACCAGGAGATAGCTCCACAATTGCTGAGAAAAAGGAATCCAGAGGTGGAGTGGGAGTTGTCTGGGTCCTGAGACCAACCTGCATTGGAGTATTCCTGAAAGTCCATGTCCATAGATACCTCAGAGCCATCAAAGCAGAGTTCCATATCCTTGGTGGCTTGGATGTACTGGAATACACATTTCACTGCTTCCCAGTGCATTTGCTTTGGTGTGGCACTGAACTGGCTGAGTGTTCTGACTGCATATGCAATGGCCGGGTGTGTTCCGAGCATGAGATACATTAAGGAGCCGATGACTGTGAGATAGGAGACTTTCCAGCCTTTGATAACCATCTCCAGGAGGATCTGATCATTCTCCAGATCTGTGGTGGAGAGCTGGGAGTTGTGCACCATCAGAGTCCAGACAGGTTTGCAGGTGGTCATTCTGACACGGTCTAGGATGGTCCAGGAGTACTGGCGCTGTGACAAGGAGATGGTGTGGAGTTTGTGGTCATGGTTGATCTCGATCCCAATGATGTACTTGGCTTCTCTGAGGTCACACATTTTGAAGGCCGCTGAGAGTTTGGCTTTGACAGAGTTCATGAACTGTCTGGAGGAAGCTGCTAGGAGTAGGCTGTCCACATAAACAACCAGAAAACAAACTTGCCCATCCTTCCATAAGACATAGAGGCACATCTTCACATCGAGGTGAGTGAATCTGAGTTCTCTGAGCTTCTTGTCTAGTGTCTTGTTCCAAGTCTGTCTGGCTTGCTTAAGTCCATAGAGGGAGTGCCGGAGTTTCCAGCAGTACCTGGGTTGGATAGGGACTCCGTCTGGAGGAAGTAGGTAGAGGTCCTCCTCCAGTTCTCCATTGAGGTATGTACATCTGTATTGTGACAGCCAAAATTCTCTGATTTCATCATTCTGTCATTGAACCTCTTCGTCTGTTGGGATATGAAGGGTTGAGGCTCCAGGCCTAGTCTGTACCTGTGGTAAAGGTACTAGATCAATATGATTAGAACATCTATAACAGATGTATAAGGAGAGTATTCTGAGCATCTCCAGTTTCCACTTCTATCTTTCCAAGTTTTTGTTCCATCCTGATGATTAGAACCTGATGGGACAGATGGTGCCATTACATATTCCTTTGAGAAAGAACTTTCTAGCTTCTTCTGCAGGTGGATTGAGTGAGGGAAATGTGATGTCTGCTTGATTGGAGGCAGTGTCATCATCATAGTCCTTGATGTGTGCAAAGAAATCTTCCTTGGTGTATTCGTCATTGACGTTGAGAGCATTGGCAATGCCAGTATCTACTGCATTAGTTCTTCCATTTCCTTTGCCACAAGAAGTGTTACCTCCTCATCCACAACCACAGTTGTTGTTGCCATGTCCATGTCCTCTTCCACAGGTATTACTACATGTGCCCTGAGGGCAATTAGAGGGTCCTGCTTGTTGGTTCTGGCTTCCTGAGCCAGAAGGCTGGTTTTCACCAGGTTTTTACCAGTGATTCTGCATGGAGTGTCCTTTGTGACAAATGTCACAGGATGTCATATTGCATTTGATGACACTGAGGCAATGGGAGGAATATTTGTGCTCTTTATGACAAGCTGATTCTTTATGTATTCTTGGAATGATGTTGGCTGGTGTTAAGTCAGCAAGGGCAATAGTGCCCAATAGAGTGGAAATGGGTTGGTCCCATGAGTTTGGTAGTGCAGACAGCATGATCATGGCGCTGAAATGATACAAAGTCCCTTCCTAGTGTTAGGAGGTTGGAACTGAGTTAAAAGTGTTAAGAAAGGGTGTGATATTATCAACCTGGGAGGGATTTTGTGTGAGAAGATCTAAAGAAGGGAGAGTACATTGGTCCTAGGAAGGTATAGGCATGAGTGTAGTGTGCTTTCTGAGGGGTTTCCAAGGTAAAATGGGGGGCAGAGCAGAATAAGGAGGTTTAGGTGCATTGGGGATCATAGGGGCATTGATAGTTGTGTTGTTTCATCCGGGTCTTACGTGGGTCTGACCTCAAGTCTGTGGTGACAAAAGATTAATTTTCCAGAGACTAAGTACAGACTTTTATAATGCAGAGATTCCCATGACAGTGTCAAACCAAGTCCAAACATAAGGTATGAGCCAATGGAACAGAGGAAAAGGATGTATAGTGTGGCTTGCAGACTTTACCCACTTGAAATAATGCAAAAGAGAGAAAGAAAAGGCTTACCAGCAAGCTGTAAAGGGCTGGTGGACATGGACACAGGGATCTGTAAAAACAGATGGGTTTTCTGTGGTACATGAGTAGTGGGTGCCACACGGATATGGGTGGATTCTGAAGGAGTAAGGCAGAATTGTGGTGGATGGCAGATGTAAAGAGCTGTGGTGTTTTGGTCAGTCTGGTAGGCCAGTGGAGATTCTGGGGATTGGCAGTTGCAATTGTAGGAAATATTGCTTTCCTACAGTGCAAAGGTTTATGGCCAAGTTGAGAGCGGTGATGTGATTGAATAATCCATCTAGTTCACCAAGTCTAGCAGGAATATTGTCTCTTTCATGAATCTTGAATGTTATGGCTTGTGAAAAATTGAAGAATACTCCAGCTGTGCCAATTTCTCCGAAGCAATTGTTGAGCTCATCCCATGTTTGTCTGGCACCAGCCATGACGACCACTGGTGGTCCAGCAATCATTAGTTCTTTGAGGATGAGATGATTGAAGTGGATTCCTAGCAATAAGCTTATAGAACCACATGCTCTATTGAGTAATCTCCATGTGGCTCAGTCTGCTGCATCTGTGGGGAAAGCAGCAGTGCCATTTGTAAGGTGCCAGGCACCTATCATTTGGAGATATGCATGCATAGTGGGTCTCCACATAGCAAAGTTCATGCTGCTGAATCTTGGCATGTTCTTGTTAAGGCTAGATTCATCTTTACCATCAGCCATTGTAGAATTCAAGATTGGTGGAGGATGATGGAATTTAGAAGATTCCTAAAGAAATGAATTCCATAACTTGGCAGAATGTCTGATTTGAGTCTTCTTTGATGGGGAAGTCCAGTATAGTGACCAATGGAAGTGGTGTTTGTATCTTCAGCAGAGTTTGTGCAGAAGTTTTTCTTTGATATTGATAAGTCAATGCTAATTTTGGTTCTGTTCTAGAAATGATAGAAGTTTTGTAAACTTCTGTTTCATGAGAAAAATCAGAGTTTGATTGAACAGGAAAAACCAAATCAAAGAAATTGAAACCAAATTCATTGAAGAAAAATATAGAGATGTAAGTATTTGACCATGTGTGATTGTTATTGCTTTCAATAGTATCTAAAAATAGAATCAGGAAGAAATGAGGATTCAATACAAATACATCATCATTTTTAACTAAGTGAACCCAGTTGAGCAGGTTCTGTCCGTTGGCATACAGATAGATGATGCCTTGAGAGATGTGTTGCGAAAGTTGAGATATCCCTATGTGAGGATCTCATGACCTGTAATTTCTTGGTAGACTGCTTCTGGGTCTAGCAAGTCTCCAATGGCATATGGGTCTAGCATCCAGTGTGGGAGTGGTGTCAGTGGAAATACAGGCATCTTGATAAGATCTGGGATGATCTCCTGGAAGGGTTTGTGTTCCTTCAGAAGTTTGATATTATCTTCATATCCTTTTATAGCCAAAGCTTTTTTCTGTAATGATATCGTTGATTTCAATGGTGATTTGGTCAATTGACCACTTTTGGAGGTAGAGAAGAAGGGAGTTCTCTGTGACCTTAGTGGCCAGCATCTCTGATCTCCTGGCCAGCACTTGATGGTGAGCGGGGGATCTGCTTGGGTCAGCCCAATATCTTCTGCAAGCAATTCCATCCATGACTTCATTCCACCTTTGGACAGTGGGAATGTCCCAGACAGGTGAGAGATTATCTTCATGGAGGTCATTGGGATCTAAGGTGTCAATAGTAAACTGGAAGGGATGGATGTTGTTGTTCTCTATGCAATCAGTGTGGAGAAACTGATGAATGTCATATTTAGAGCTGATTGAGCTCTTTTTGTAACCTTGGTGATGAACTAGAGATGGGGATATCAAGTCCCTCAGCGATTGAGACAAGTGTCTTGTCAATGAAGATGTCAGTCTTCCCTACTGGTCCCTTGAGAGTCCCTTGAATGTTCTGGGGGTGTGATGGGTGGTCTAGCCACATCCCCTCCAGAATCAGGATGCTCTTGAGAATGTGCCATGTCTCATCCTGGGAAGGTTGGACTATGAGAATGTGGTGGATGTTCTTCAACAGGTATGCTTGAGTGAGATCTTCTGCTGATATTTCCTGGGTGGAAAGGGAGTTCAAAAGAGGAGATGACATTGTGAAGTTGTTGAAGATAATTGGATATGATAGCACAAGTTAAATCAGGTGGTTAGAGGAGAGAAAATTCTGGGTCTGTATAGTCGGGTGGAGGAACAGTGATAGAGCCTATATATTCAGGTGGAGGTTGGTCAGGGATGACCATGTCACATGTCCTAGCCTTGTAAGGTGGAGCTGCAGATTGAGATCTGCTTCTAGCAGAGTGATATAGACCATAATGGTTGGTGTCAAATCTTGTGTGCCTAGTAGGATCCAGAATACTCTGACTGTGGGTAGTTCCATTCCAGTTTGTATGTATTCAAAATTACATGAAGAAGAGGAAATGCCAGAAGCAGATGCTACTGGTCTAATGGAATAGGTGAAATTGATACTGTGAAAGTTTCCATTAGCATATCCATGAATTTGATTGTCTCAGTTGAAATAGAATTTGTGAGACAACAGATTGATAAGACAAATATGGCAGCACCCCATATTACCAGCATGCCAGAACCTGCTGGATGACCCTGAAGAATTAATGCAGTGACCAAGAGTGTCACAATGCACTATAGTTGCCTGATAGTCCAGCATGGGAGGTTGAAGCCAGGAAAAGGCAGAGACATCACAAACAATGATAAATGCACAGCCCACTGGGGTTCATAACCTATTGGGGATATCCCAATACAGCATGGCAGTCAGTGAGAAAGCCTTACCTTACTAGTCTCTGTATTGGACTGAGAAGGGTTCTAAGGTGAAGAAGTTCTTGATAAAGAATAAAGGATGAAAGTCCTGTGTTGAGAATAGCTAGTGTCTGTTCAGAACAACTTATGGTACTGGGCATAAGGCCCTACTATTGATATGTAAGTGGGATGCACACAGACCTTGTAATCTACAAGTTTAGTCCAGTAAACTGTAGTGATACATAACCATATAAAGTATGTATGGAATCTCATGGAATACTATAGAATGTCCATGAGTAAGCTATGAGTAATCTCAATAGCATATGTGTGTCACATGTTAATGGTATCAGTGATCAGTATAACCATACTGACATGTGATCATCAGACTATAGCATGCTGTTACAAGCACAGCCACTCTACAGCAATGCGCCTGTAACAGCATGTTATAGTTTAATGATCTCATCCATATATAGTAGTGTTGTCACAGTGTCACAAGTTGTACTATCCTCACCCCAAAATGGCATATCATTCATATGTTATATTTGCTCATGTTTCTTGTGTCAGTGGTTGGGGAAACCAGCTGAGGTACTACTAACTACAGTGAACAGAATAAAAAATTGTACTATGTGCTTATGTAAGCTACTAAAGGTGGACACTTAAATTCTGACAGTAGTCCCTCCCACTGTCCCTCAACAGTGGGGACATTCCATAGAGCAAGTTCATGTGCCAGAATGGCTCCAGCCTCATCAAAGGTGACATGGCAGCATATCTAGGAGCTTGTAGTGCTGCTATAAATTCATTTTTGTGAGAACATGATGAAAATAAATTATCTGATCCAGCAATTTTCAAAATGATTTCTTGGGTAACTTTCATTGAAATATGCACCTCTTTATGCACTGTTACTGGCACAGCCACCCTCACATCTCATTTTGCTTTTCACATCTCATTATCCTCTCCTGTCCTCTTGTTATCCCCTTTCTCCCACTTCTCTTCATCATCTGGTGCGTGTGGCGTTGCGTGTCGGCGGAACTGGCACGCACTCGTGGTACGTGGCTGGTCGACACGTCACGGGCGTCGTATTGCATATAGGTTCCGATGAGGTGACAGCGACGCTGACACGGAAATGTATAATAGAAGAAGGGCTTCGGCACTGTGGACGACGAAGAAGCGTGCTTTGAATCCGCCTACCTAATGCTGTGATGGTATCACACCGAGAGCGATGACGAGTAAGGCACAACCATCCCGTTGTAAGTCACGATACAATTAATGCTTGGTTATTTCACTACGGCCTACAAGATGAACTTTTCCGATCGAGCGCCCAAGCCCCTTCAAGTGACTTGCACATGACACTAGGAAGACGGCACCCGCACCACCATGATGACGATGCTCCACGTCACAGTTGTAAGCGCCGCGGGCACGACGATGTCCTGTCTTTCTCGACAGAGAGAAGAATGTTGTGACCCTTCAGGTTGGGATATAATATCGACGTTAGGGTATAAAACCCACTCGAGGAAACACCTACTGCTCAGCAATTCTCACTTTCACCCATCAATCGTCTCCTCACTATGAAGACCTTCTTGACTCTCCTCGCTGTCATCACTTATTTGAATGCTTATACCCTTGTGGGAGTGCATGCAAAGTGCGCTATTTGCCCCTCCTCTTGGGGCGACGTGTGGCTTCGCTCTCGATGCACTCGGAACGGTACCACTAATTGCGTGTCAGTTTCCTGAGTCGCACCAGTTGTTTCTGGTCGTGCTTACGTCAGAGCAGGTACCAGCAGAAGGGGGCACTGGACATCTCTTGCCACTACAATGTGCGTACTCGCTGATATACTGCCTTTCAATTTGACTTGATGATGCAATTTTCCTTCTTGTAGGACAAGGGATCCCTCCTAAATGAGAGTTCGCATCAATGGTGCCCGCAGCTCGTGGAGACGGGTTATGGCTGTGTCTGTGGTTAGGGAACACTACAGTCAGTAAAGTACTATTATGCCTTTACGTAACGGTTCGACGTCAGAATCTTGCTACATCCTTCGTGACCGAATGTTGAAAGTGGTATGCGCTTTGTGCCAATTCAAAGCACACTATGCGGCACACTATGTGCGGGATTTATGGAGGATAGAGCCAATTAGCATGACCGGGGAAATGGCAGCTAATTTACAGACGCTGTTGATGCGCTCGAAGCCAGTACTGGTGCAAAGTCACGAAGTGCCAGGGAAGACGGAAGGAGGTCTTGGGGGATCACACGCCAGTGTTGTCAAAGTTTTTGAACGAACGGGTTGTAACTTGTTGCTCCGACATAAATCATTTGTGTTGACAATTGATTATGATGTAGATATCAAAAGTACTGCCAGTCGTATAACTCGCCAAACGGTGAGAATTAGCCAGTGGCTCGGGTGAACCTCCAGGTCTGAGCGACGTACCCGTTTACCTGTACCTGCGTGGAGGGTATGAGTGTGATGGCGGGTCGTGTGACGAGACCTGTGAGGGTACCTGCTACGGGTATACCCAATGATACTCGTAGACTGGCGTGGAGGTACTTATGCGACGAGCTTCATCTACTTCGACACAAACGGGGAGACGAGCAACTGCAGTACCTTTGGGATTGGCACAAGATGTCAGTGTTCTGTGCAGGGGTAGCAACTTGATCGTACAAAGACCTTTGCAATAAATGCGTGTGAAGTCACTTGCTTCCTCCGCCTTTTCCCAGCGCCATATCACACTGCCAGCAATGCCCGTAAATCAGTCACCTCTCCAGTCACCAGCTACGATGCGACAGGGCCCAGCTCAACTTGAGACATTGTCTGTGAAAGAAACTTGAACGCGATGGTTTTTGGTGACGACTCGGTTTGGGCTCGTTCCAGCAGGTGCACTTCCCGTTATCGCATAAAGAAATTGACGACCTTTCTCCAGCTCCTCGAGTTCGAATGAAAGTAAAGTAGCAGGGGTCTCAAGCGCACGAGGGGAAGATGATCTTCCACCGCAGGACCCTCTGACGTGGCCCTGGGTGCCTCAGTGGAAGGCAAGATGTGTGCGAGACTCTTCTGGTCAGTGTTTGGCAACATCGTGTGGCCATCTCGGGGGAATGTTTTGCCAATCTGGGATCTCGTCTTGGAGGTGGTGATCTTGCCTTACTTGTAAAGTACCCTGGCCATTGTAAGTGCGGGTGGAAACCCTCGGCTGGTCCAAGAATTGTCACGAACACGATAAAATTTCGGATAATGAGCCACCTTACACTAACTAATCTCAAGATAAGGTGCCCGTTGAGGTGTATGTTCAGGAGGTGAAGGATCTCACTTTAAGTGATGCAAAAGAAAATTGTTCCACTTATCCAGTCGCAGCGCGCCTTGAATGTCATTATCCTGATCCATGGTGAACTGACCGGGCCATTCCTTGATGCCACTTGCATGAGAATTAGCATTGTGTAGCGCATAGAAGCGAACTGGGAGCCTGAGCCTTGGATGCTGGTGATGAATTGTAAATGCGGAAAAACTGACATTAGACGAGATATGTAGCAATCAACTATGAACTCCCCCAGTCAGCGACTTGATCCCTGAATAACGGACATCACCTACAGCACGAGATGTCACTGAGTGATACGACGCCAGATTTGCGGTGATGAGTCATGAATTTTACTCTTTCCATGGATATTCGAACTTGGGTTGGTCCTTGCGCCTCCAGAGCTTCTTCCTAGGGTATACTGTAAGCGACTTTCGAGAAGGGGGGTATATTCGACACGTACTTCTTTTTCGTAGAGATATGCTCCGCAAAGACCTCAACGCAGTGCTTCGCTTTGAACTCGCGGATAAATCGAGGGTCCCTGGTGAACGCGAGGTGAATGATGCAGCAAGCCAAGTAGTGCCCTGGACATTTACCAAAGCTCACTGGCAATGCCTAAATCTTTGCAACACCGCATGAGCGCGTTACTCTTGCACGCTTCGGTGGCAGTGGGGATACCGGATGGGTCGAAGTATTCCTGTTCACCTCTTGCAATAGCTACCAACCTGCGATTAGATCGTGTAAGAGAGTGGACACGCGTACACCTGTGAATTTCGCACCGTCCTTGGCAAACAAGGGCGTATTCCCTGCTGACTACCTTAGGACCAACATTGGTCTCGCTCCTCGGAGCAAGTCCCCATGCGCCAGGTCCAAAAGCCTTGTTGAGGGCGCGACGGTATTTGATCTCAGGAAGGTATATCAACCCGTCTTGGAAAAGAGAAAATTAGCTACACGGTGCAAAGGGCAAGGAAGAAACCGGACCAGGTTTCATCTCGACGTCCATTTCGTCAATTGGTGCGAGTAGAATGTCGGCAGTATCCTTCGAGAATGCTTTAGTTGATAAGCCATGGTAGCTCTTCGACCAGTCGGTGGCTGCATTGTCAACTCCGGATACAAAGTCGCCCGGAAACGCGCTCTGAGAGGTGGTTATGGAGGCAGAAGATGGTACACTCTCCGGAGGTATTCCTTGGTCGAGCGTCTCGGGGACATCGATGTCATCGGCTGCGTTGGGAAGATTTTCTATCACGTCACCATTGCTGGCGGCATTGACAGTGGTGCTAGCTGGTGCCTTTGTGGTGCGCGTGCTGGTTGCTGGCTTGCGGGGAGTGTAGGTTCGCGTAGCCGAGGAATATGTTCGCAGTGGAGAAGAAATGCTTGTATATCGTTGCGCTGCCAGACCGAGTCTGCAGGCGCTTCGAGTGAGAAAAGACATCCTGGAGTGACGAGTACTGCTCCTGACGGGATGGGGTACTTGCTGGAAAAGGTCAGTATGGCACCGCCACTTCA
>KN825971.1:0-11551 GCA_000827395.1 Paxillus rubicundulus Ve08.2h10
GACATCAATGAGCTCGTCAATCCAGCTATTGAGGCACATCAAGTCTTTGAGGCAACAGATGAGGGCATCTACGAAGCAGTGATGGATGTGAAAAGGGTACAGGAGGAGTTGGCAAAAAGTGGTGATGTGGATGTCAAGTCGGATGCACCTGTTGAACCAGCCCCTATGCGTAACGAGGCCCTTCAAGCAGCACTGTTGTTACAGAAATACACCAAGGACTTGGATGATCCTTTCACCCGCAAGTTGGAGATTATGTTAGGGTTGTTTGGGCGGAAGACGCGCACAGCCACGATGCAGAACACACAGGATACCACATTGATTAGTTATTTTCCTTCGAAACAGTAGCTATACATTATAGATCTATTACCCTATGCGAAATTAATGTTTTTTCCTTGTTTGCAACTGACCTCTCATAGAACCCATACTCCCCCATAACCCATACCCCCACAGAGGGTCCTGATGGGTATGGGTTATGAGGGAGTCGACTGTATTCTCATCCTAAAACATCATTCAAGTGTTATATTTGCTCATGTTTCTTGTGTAAGCAAAATGTCTGAGTGGAAACTGGGTCGTCTGGAGCAAGCTCTGCCAGTGATCCAGCATGCTGACCTTTGCCTGTGGGCTGCACACCCACCAGTTGTCTGTGACGAGGTCTGATGTATGGCGGGGACATTTGCCCACTACTCGGAACCCTTCGGTCGCAAGAGCCCGATCGCGACGAGGTACTTAACTTCAAAATCCAAGTTGAAAGCACTTGGCGCTCAGGCTCGCTGAGTAACATCCACTTGGTTTGTTTACTGTCGCCACGCTTTGACTACGCTGATGCCATCAGTATAGCTCTGCCCAATTTTAGCTCTACACTAGTGTCAACTCGTCAGACTAGGCGTCAGCTCGCTGTGTGCGAAAAGGCGGCCAGGGCAAAATAGGCAATTCTCGCCATTCGGTCCGTCTTTGGTTCCTTTACTTGTTTCTTGACTACTCAGACAGACCCAGACCCTGCGTCAATACAGCTCCACCTGATTCCCAAGGAATGCACTGGGCTAAGTAGACTTCTATACACCTCCCGTTGTCTTTGGTGAGGCCAGGTGACGTACTGGCCGGCTATCTCAGGCTGTGATTGTTGCCAACTGACATTCCATCGCCTGGGAGCCGATTCGTTCGATCGTCTCGATCACGTTGGATCACCCGACGACCACCTATCTCTAGCAGGCTCGAATCCAATCCCCAGTCGGATTCACTCGGACTCACTCCACTAGTAAATAATGCCATGTCGCAAACTTGAACCCAAATTGACCCGTCTCGAAGCACACTCCCGAAATCTCGATCTGGAATGGCAAGCTCAAATCCACTCAGGGAGGCCTTTTGCCATATTTCTTCCCATGATATAAGTCGGGAATTCATGGCGGGCCTGCATCGTGCCTGTTCCTTCTCCCCCCTCAGCGAATTCTCCTGTACAAGCGAGAAAGCGGGTGCAAAGGACTTCAGTTGACAGTAGGCACATTTCTTTCTGCCATGTTCACTTTGTTCTGATTTCTGCTCGATAGCACACCTTCAGCCCTCGATCAGCATGAGGTGCACGGTTGGCCTACATCATCGCCAAGGTAGTCTCGGTTCCCTTTCTCTCCTCTGCATTCACAATATTTCACCGCCATTATTTTTCCGGTATCCACGTGTATCTGGTGGCAGCGCAACATCACCCCCAGCACCCCTTTCTGACGCGTCGTTGCCACTAGACTCTACATGGGTCCAAGTATCCACATAGCTCGATACCGTCTCGCCAAATTCACCTTTCTTTCGTCTGGTCATCAATGTTGCCAACGCTTCCTGGACATCCCACGCACCAACAATCCGCCGTTCACAAAATTCTTATAGTCGCTGTTTTTTTGACTGCGAGCAGGAATTTGCCCGCCTTCGGGTCAATACTTTTGGCCCCCTTGAGGCAATTCAGCCAAATATGTCCAACGCTGATATTTCAGCTCTTCTTCCTCCTCAACCTGGCCACTTCGCCGCTGTTCTGCACCATCACAAATCCGACAAAGTGCCCCCAGAAGTACTCTTTGGAGAAGGTAGGTCTGTGAGGCTGTCCCAAGAAATGAGATCCTTACTATTACAGTCGGTGTCACTGTTTGCAGTGCTTACGATGTATACATACACCGGTGCACGCGGTGCAAAACATGAGTGGACTTCTTCGGTCAACATGGTTGGGAATATCTCGTACCTTGACATCAGGGTTTTCCGCCCCCTTCCCATGGCTTCACGTTCACCTTACTATCGTCCCCTGCTCTCGAATCTGCTATTTTCCTGCACATTCCACCTACCCATATACCGTTCTCCTTCGCAGCCTCTTCGCCACTCCCATCGCACCGCGACATCACCACTGATAACGCCCATCAATTTGCATTGGTTACTCTGTGCCCAGCATCGGGATCCATCATGCGGAGCCTTCGCAAGCACGCTGGCACGGTGTCGAACTGTGTCAAGGCGTTGGAACATGCGCACAGGGGGCATCGACTGGGGCAGGCTGAACCACTGGTTGCTGAGGGTAGCTATATGGATGACGGAGAAATCCCAGCTGATTAATACCGTTCGTTTCAAGTTTTCTAGCCTAATATTACAACGAATACTTCAACTTCAATCTCTCGCCACTGAGATCCATTCTTTTCGTGCTCATACGACTTCACACATCCTTAACAAGCCTTTTTGTCATTTCGAGCTCAATGTTGCATGTAAACGAAGCCCCGATTTTATGCGGCATGTTGTCACCATGAATCATGATGGTGGTGGCTCGTGCGGACAGCGTGCATCGGTACAGAACCCCGATCAACTCACCAGACAGATTATGCCTGCACGAAGCTCCGATATGATATGCGGCAGTTTACTGACGATGTTGTGGTCTGAGTCATAATACTACATACACGCAGGGGGTGCCTTGTCATAGACCTGATCGACAATAAACCAAATCATTGTAGGAGGGGGGGAATGAATGTTGCAGACTGAAACGCCCTAAATTGGGTGTTTTTGTATCGGACATTAGTAGGCATTTTCAGCGGTCCTGCGCACAATCGATTGGCTAGACATCCACCAATTTCCACCACCTATATCGTCGCCATTCGCCACCAAGCCAAGCGGCTTCAATCTTCCTTCAGGCCAGGGAGGAAGTTATGCGTTCTTCCAAGCAGCGCACTCTATCTAGCACAATTGTCATCAAGCTTGGTTAGTGTCCCAGGGATGATCACATTGCTGCTCTAAACCAGGACTTGCAGGAACGTCTTCAATCGTCCATGAAGAAACACACCAACCTCTTCTTTCCATCTTGTCTTCTGTGGTCGAAACGGTCATTGACCTACGTAGCCAAGGCCACAAAGTTGTGCTCGTCAGTTCCGGAGCAATCGGAGTTGGTCTACGGACGATGAATATTCCCCAGAGGCCAAAGAGTTTATTCAAAAAACAGGTCAGTGGCGGTATCTCAGCCATATGTTGGGTGCTCTGATCGGGGTAGCGCCTAGGCACTCTCTGCCATCGGTCAAGGCCGGCTGATCGCGCTCTGGGATAATCTTTTTGGCCAATTCGATCAGCGGATTGCTCAGATTTTACTCACAAGAGGTGATATCTCAGATGTACGATGCCTCTGGAAATGATTGGTTCTCAACATTGACGCTTTCCAACAGCGCACTAGATATCTCAATGCGGTGAACACCATCAGGGAACTCCTGTCTATGGGTGTGGTGCCCATCGTGAACGAAAATGACACGATCTCCGTCAGCGTAAGTCCGTATCGCTTCTACCAACTGCAGTCTGTGCAAGCCTAGGCAGGAAATAAAATTTGGTGACAACGACACGCTTTCTGCCATCACATCTTCTATGATTCACGCCGATTACCTCTTTCTGCTAACCGACGTCGATGGCTTATACACTGCGAATCCGCGCAAAGACCCGACAGCAAGAAAAATTGACATTGTGACGTCAGTTACAGATATCAGAGCTCAAGGTCATTATTACTGATCCCCTGCGAATTGTCCTTGATTCTAATTACTCGCTAGTCAGCACGTCTACTCTGGGGTCTAGCTTAGGTACAGGTGGAATGGAAACGAAGCTTATCGCAGCAGAGATTGCGACTGCTGCAGGTGTCACAACGATCATCACTTCCAGCAAGCTGCCCTCTATGATCATCGATATCATTGATTACTATACCGCACTTCGGCTCATGTCCCTACCATCGTCTGGAACAGCAAGTCCAATACCGAAACTCCAAAATATTGACCTCGGTCAAGTAAACATCGCCTTGGATTTGCGAAGACCACCTCACACGGTCTTCAAGTCATCCACTGTGCCAACTCGCGACTTGAAGGCTTGGACCAGTCACACGCTATATCCAGCGGGGGGCGTTATCATAGACATCGGAGCACATACAGTATTATCTCGCCGGGAATCTGGAGGACGCTTGCTGCCGGCTGGGGTTATCGGCGTGCGCGGATCGTTCGCGTCAGGGCAAGCTGTGCGCATCCTTGTTCGATGTTTGCCCGAAGCGGTGTTAGGGGAGACAGATGACACGTCAGCCACACTCTCGTTGGGCCGTGCCCCGGCACTTGGGCCAGAAGCCGAGAGCGCATTCGCATCGTTCTCACGATCAAGTTCGTCGTCATCAATTGCTGACGACCTCACATCGGACACACGGACCGTCATAGATGATGATTTCAGTGCAACGGATGAGGTGGAAGAAAGTGATTCTTGGGAGGTGAAGGAAGTTGGTCGCGGTCTCGCGAATTATAATTCCGTTCAAATTTCCAGAGTGAAAGGTTTGAACAGGTAAGCCATGGAATGTTTAAACCGTCTCCTTTCCAATGAATTGTTTTACCAGTTCTCGTATCCCGCAACTTCTCGGTTATGCAGATACAGAATATGTTGTGGAAAATATCACGATAAGATCTTGAAGGGGTGGCTGTGTAGATCTATTTGTTCTTATGTGTCTTTTCTTTCGAGCAAACACCCAACAAACAACCGTCTCTGATTTGAAAGATCCTGATTTTTCGAGGATTGCCAACCAGATTGTTCAGCTGCCCTGCGATCCACCACTCTCTATGTTTTAGATCATCATCAGCACTGTAAATTATGTATCACGGAAACTCCATTAGACTTCTGGCGGGTTGGTGTCTCATTCCCTTGTGTGGCCAACACTCACTGACAAGATATCCAGGCAATAGTCACCCAGAGCTCGCCCAAAGTGTGGCCGAGCGGTGAGCTGCAGCTTTCCATGACGCAGCTGTGCAGTCCACGGACTGCTAATACCTCTCCATAGGCTCGGAGTGCCCCTTACCCCATGCATGCCGCAGAAATTTTCCAATGGCGAGATCAATGTCAAAATAGCCGAATCCGTCCGCGAAGAGGATGTCTTCATTATCCAGTCGGGGTGCAGCGACGTGAACGACAATTTGATGGAGCTCCTCATACTCATTTCTGCATGCAAAACGGCCTCGGCGCGCCGCATCACTGCAGTGATCCCTTGTTTCCCGTACGCTCGTATGGATAAGAAGGATAAGTCACGTGCTCCTATCACTGCGAAGCTCGTAGCCAACATGCTTGTGGTTGCGGGATGCGATCACGTCATAACCATGGACCTGCATGCGAGTCAAATACAAGGATTTTTCGACATACCTGTAGACAATCTTTTCTCGGAGCCTTTGATGCTATCCTACATCAGGAGGCACATCGACGGCTGGCAAAATAGTATCGTCGTCAGTCCGGACGCTGGTGGTGCAAAAAGGTGAATGCCTACCCGGAAAGATCCGTTACACGACACTCATGATAGTTTTAGGGTCACTGCAGTTGCAGACAAGCTTGGTGTTGAATTTGCCTTGATTCACAGAAAGCGCGATGGCAAGTCCGAGAATGCTCCAGAGCGAATGGAGCTGTTGGTTGGAGATGTGCGAGATAAGGAATGACTTATTTTCTGCTGGATTAAATATTAGGCTCGTGTTACTGATCTGGGTTGCAGGTGGCTATTTTGGTGGATGATATGATTGATACCGGACATACGCTGACGCTGGCGGCACGGACCTTGCACGACAAGGGCGCTAAATCGATTCATGTTCTGATTTCACATGGTTGGTACCTACCATCACGTATAACCCCAGTTATAGTAACTGTTGGTTCAGGGTTGTTTGCTGAAGCGGACATGGCCAGCCTAGAAAGTCTTCCAATAGAACACATTGTGGTGCGCCTTTTTAGGTCGCAATACCAACGATTCACTAAGGCAATGACAGGTTACCAACACGACGCCCCAAAAGCAACACTCAAACCAGTGCTCAAAGCTGATCACCATAGACATCAGCTCTACTATCGCGGAAAGTATTCGCAGAACTCATAATGGCGAAAGTATCAGTCTGCTTTTTGGTGAATGGGCCAATGGCAGAGGGCTGGATATGGTGATATAGGATAACGCACCGATGTTGCCAGCATGACATTGTCAATCTAGGGAGCTTTAATCGCGCCATCCATAACCAAACCTGTTGCTGATGCCAATTGGGTGATCAATTCTAGTTCGGGTACACAACGACGTAGCCCCGCAGGGCATTGTGCGTGACCTGACAGTATCGGGGATCACCAGGCTCGAGGTATTTTCCTGATAAGCCCTGAATGGCTCCAGCATTGCCAGTACTTGTCACGGGGGCGTCGATATTGCGCCTGCTCAGGCTGGCGCCCATGACCAAGGAAACGTGGCCTGGCTTTCTTCAGTCAATGGTTCTGGATTAAGGGAGCACGACGTTGTCATACAGCATGGTCCAGATTTTCTACCCCTTGGTTCACAAGAACCGCTCATGAGTACCACCATGACTAGCATCGTTTGGTCACGCTTTCGAAAGTCTGACAATGTCATAGATGGAGAGGAGACCATAATTGAGTACAGCACTGAAAGACCCATCCGAGAAGCTTCACGGATCGAGAGTGTTGGGTCAGGTGGACTGTCTTTCGAAGAAAGCATGTCTAATGACCTTGCCAGTGTTTACTAAGGGCACTGTACTCTGGTTTAATTGTGGCTGAACGTGGTAACGGTTTCGGTCCCTCGACCGATCGGACATCTTACGGACGAGTCTGGCACTCGCCCGACACATGCTTACAGCGCTTTCTTTCCCTTTTTATCACTTCCTTTATGCTAGTAGTATAGCGTATAAATACGAGTTGGTATTGAGCCTGTACGACAGTCCACCTCCCACAGAGATTCTTTGGACCAGTTATCTTCTCATGGGCCAAGATCACCCCGTGTGACGCGTTCAACTAGTTACACTTGAGACCCAGTGAAAAGTGGACATGCTGAGAAAGGCTGAGAAGTGGCCACGTGTGCTTGGAGCAGATAAGGTGTGATGAGATCTGGCGAAATGAAAATGTGATTCGTGCTTAGATTACTTCGCCATCACCTCGTGTTACAAATTACAAACCTCGCTGTGATATACTCTCCACAGTCTTGCAACGTCGCAGTATCATCTACTGTAAGTACGCAAGTTCAATACTTCTCTAAGATAGTCTAACACTATGTCGTGGTTCCATGCAGCTCCGTACACTTACCATTTTGATAGCACTTTGTACAGTGAATCAACTACTCTAATACCACCCTCCATGCAGGCCAGCTCGGCCTCCAATACCTCTCGAGCACCACGTCGTTGGGTGTGTGTCTGCACCAAGCACGGAAGCGGCCAGCCTCATGAAGTCTCCGAATCCACACTAAACAGGCATATCAGGGATGCCAGCACGGAAGAAGAATGGCGCAAGATTCGCTCTCGAAAAGCCTTTAGCATTGAAGTGGTCCTCGCCTTGATGCACTCTGAACCATCCCCTGGCCAAGCAGTTGGCCGCACGGCGAGTCCAGACCCTGGCCCCAGTGTATCACGCGCTCGCACACATCGCAGCCCCAGTGCAGACTCTACAAACAGTGAACGCCCCAAGAAGCGAGCGAGAATCAGAGAAGAGCAAGATGAATACGAAGACCCTTTGCGGGGTCCAGAGGTATGTCAAAACACTTGAATTTATTGAGATTATCCCTAATACAATTCTGAAGCGATACTCTCTTCCTCCAGACCGTCAACATGATCGAGGCGGCGCTCTTCAATCAAGGGAGGCTTCACAGCAACTGGACGAACCTCCTGGACCACCAGACCACCACCCTTCATCTCCTGGACCTCCGGACGACTCAGACCATCCACCCAGGCCACCGGTCAGTCCCCCTGCATCTCCTGGACGTCAAGACACTCCACCTCCCGCTCCAGATCGCCCTCCTACCCCTAATCCAGCCCCAATTGCCTTCGATCGCAGGCGGCCTCTCCCCCTTGACCTTCAGTCTCTCTCTGATCTCATTGTTCTGCCGAATCTGTGTGAAGCTATGGACTTTGTATGGGTCGTAAGGAATGCAACTTTGATAACCCCATCGCTAAACTATCCGCCGAGGCGCTCGAGCGACTTCGCAACCCTCCTGGAGCTCCTATCATCATCGATAGCCCCGGAATTCGACACAGTATCTTGACCTACCTCTCGCTTGAACATGCGTCCATCCGAGCCTACGAGGGCGTCACGAGGTCGACTCAGACAAACTTCGCGAATGCTGAAGGAGTTGTCGACTGTCTCTCATTCAGCAAAGTCGAGAAATTCATCGCAGCTTACACAGGGGTCGAATCCATTCACCACGATATGTGCCCACGTTCGTGTGTGGCATTTACGGGACCGTTTGCTCAACGAGAGGACTGTCCAATGTGCGGCAAGTCTCATTGGAAAGACAACCAACCTGGTCAACAAAAGGTACCTGCAAAACAATTCACGACGATACCTGTTGGCCCACAGATTCAAGCTCGATACCATGACCCGGACAGTGCTTGCGATATGCGATACCTTTGGCAGAAGACTCGGGCCATTGTTGACAAGGTTAGACGAACCCAGCGCATCCCGGTTATCGAGGACATAGCAATGGGGAGGGATTTCCTTGGCGTGGCTTTGGTTAATGACATCAAACCGAACGATGTCGTCCTCATCACATCCCTTGACGGCGTGCAGATTTACCAGGACAAAGAATCCGACTCATGGCTGTATATATGGATCCTGGTCAATATCCCTCCAGATAAGCGATAGCGCAAACTACAAGTCCTTCCAGGGGGGTTCATTCCGGGACCCAAAAAACCGAAGAATCTCGACTCATTTCTAGTCGTTGGAATGCATCACCTAGCTACACTTCAGCGCGAGGGACTCACCATATGGGATGCATCTCAAGACCTAGTTTTTCGGTCTGATCTCTACTTATTGTTCCCTACAGCAGCGTTGGACATTGTAGCAAGAATGGCTGCAGGATATACTGTGGTGTCCTCGGTCGCCGAAAAACACGTCAGACCCATTACTACCCAGCCCTCCTAAAGCCGCGTGATCGCGCCTGCGCAGGAAGTAACCATCCCGACTACAATGCCTTCGAGATTCCCTTGGGCGGCTCTGGAGACTATGCAACAAACCTTTGCCGGCTTTTATCTGCTCCAAACCAGTCTCAATTCGAAGCAAGACATATGGAGACGGGTATCACCAAGACCCCTCTCATACTTGGACTCAAGCCTTCGCACTCGCTTGGGGTTCCCATATGTATGACTACTGATATCATGCACCTCGCAGATAATATTAGTGACCTTCTAATCTCCCTCTGGCACGGAACGATCACATGCACCCCTAGTGACGACATCAATACCTGGGAATGGGCGGTTCTCAGGGGCGAGGATTCTTTTTCTGCCCATGGAGCAGCAGTTGGTGACTCTGGCCACCATCTTCCCAGTTCTTTCGACACCAAACCACGCAACCTTGCAGAGAAAATCAACACTGACTACAAAACATGGGAATTTCAACTATATACGTTTGGCCTTGGCCCTGCACTGCTCTACAACATACTACCTCAACACTATTGGTCCAACTACTGCAAGCTCGTGCGCGCTTTTCAAATCATGTGTCAACATCGGATCACAGCTGAGGAAGTTGGTGAGGCCTACGTCCTACTCGCAGCAACGAGAATTCGAAGAATTATACTACCAAGCCCGCGAGGACTGCCTCCATTTTATTCGGCCCTGTGTTCATCAAGTGCTACATCTCGCGCCAGAGACCATCCAAAAGGGCCCGCCGATCTGCTATGCCCAATGGACTTTGGAGCGAACCATAGGAAACATTAAGTACGATATATGTCAGCCTTCAAACTACCAAGAAAACTTCGCACAGCAAGGAGTTCGGCGTGCGAAGATAAATGCCTTACTCACTGCAATCCCCACGCTAGATAACACCAAGAAAGGCCTCCCATACGGTGCAGTCGATCTCGGAAATGGGTTTGCGCTCTTGCGGAAGCGCGACAAACTTTTTGTTCACCCTCTAGATGGCACCGCTCAAGCTATTCTCCAGTTCCTTGGCGAGCAATACCCTCAGGCTCCCTGGATCAAATGATGGGCCCGAGTCCTTTTACCAAATGGCCAGATTGCTCGGAGCGCTTGGAGAGAGAAGTTGAAGCCAATTCACAAGTTACGGATTTCTTGCATGGTTAAGGTGCGGTGTTCTCTGTAGTATTTCTAGCCTAGCATTACTCACTTCAGTTAGTTCAAACTTAATAATCAGATTCATTTCGGCGAAGCGCTATACTACACACGTTTGGCCATTGAAGCGGATCCCCTTAACCACAACGAGGCTGACCCAGACGGTAATTGGCGCTTCGCTGACATTGCGCTCGTCAAACTCTTTTCAGTGCCTGACCAGCAGCTCCTGGATTTGTCTCACAACACTCTGCCGTTGTGCCAAGCGCTTCAAGAAACCCGACTTATTCAGATTAAAGACATTCTCAGCGTTGTTTCAATGATCCCCCACATGCCGTGCTTACCTTCCGGAGTCACACAAGAATGCTTCTTTACTATGGAAAAACCAGGGCTAGATGTGAGTCATTTTGGAATTAGAGGGGAAAGGGAAGATGGAGATGATGATGATGATGATGATGATGATGATGATGATGATGATGACGAGAATGGAGAACTCGAGTAGATATGCAGTTTCAAACTTGTAATTATAGACGATGAACTTGTACTAAGAAAATCATGACTTGATAAAGTCGGTACTTAGAGAATGGCCCAATTTGTTGCTTAGTCACCTGCCCCTGACCAGAGGTTATGAGCCTCATTGAGAACACAAGTCTCCTGCCCTTATACTTTCATCCCACATTGCACAACATCAACAACTCTTTATTACTTTATAATGTTCACTCCTTCCCCTCCATTATCTGGTAGCTCTCTTTGCCTTCCGGATTTAGATGCATTTCTTGAAGCCCCCGTCAATGCAACCACCAGTGATACCCTGTTCCATGTCATTTTTGGGTCATAATCAGGTAAGTGCTTCTTGTACTAGTACCAGCCTACAAGTTCCTTGACAGCTATGATAGGAAACACAGCCCTCGTTTGGTGGGTACAATCAGGTAAGAAGGGCACATATAGGGTGCATATAGGACGCATATAGTGAGTCAGTCATTAGTGACAAAAACTATAATAGGGCAGTGATTGCCCAGACT
>KN825972.1:0-11588 GCA_000827395.1 Paxillus rubicundulus Ve08.2h10
CAATGCCTACAGAATTCCCATATTGGCCAATCCATTCCACACAGACATAGCTCAATCAGCCCATCCATTACTCAAAATGCCCTTACTAAAATATTTACTCAGACGACCCATATTATACGGGATTTTCTCACACCTCGGCCCATCCGTACCCTATGGCTACAGGCTATAGGTCGGCCGACGATTGGCTGGCCCATCTGGTACGGGTTTTTGTCAACCTCAGCTGGCCATATCCTACGGTACCCAAGCACTACATTATGTGGCTCTTGTGAACTGTTCTCGGCACTCCAGTTGAGTCGCATGGGGCAAACGAGCAACAATCTGAGATAGACCATGAATACATTCCCCGCGACATCCGTGCTGTACAGAAAAAAATTGACTTGGAACCGTCTATGCACACCCTTGCTGTTTGCATCAGGCGTTCATGCACATATGCACCTATAGTGAAAGGGAAACTTACCACATACCCTGAATGATGCACCTTCAAAAAGTATCAAGGCAGCAGGCCTTGCAGACAGCTTTTAGTGAAAACTGCAAAGGTGGGCGGAGTGAAACCCAGCATACCAGTAAGACCATTCACTGTGCAAGACTACAACAATTTCCTAGCAGGCCTACTCAGCCGCCCTGGCATGGAGGCAGCAATGGAGCACGGAACCATGCTAAACAACAAGTATGAGCTGTGGGATATAAAGGATGGGACTGGAATCACCAAAATTGTGGGGCCTGATGGGAAACCTTTCATGGATGGACTCCAGAGAAGTGACCTCCAATTAGCCTGGAGTCTCTCCGTTGACTGGTTCAACCCCCATGGCAATAAGATTGCTGGGAAGAAAAAATCAGTAGGCTCCATGGCCATGGCCTGCTGAACCTGCCCCCCAGCCTTTGATACAAAGCAAAAAATATCTATCTAGTGGGAGTGATCCCCAGTCCCAGGGAACCATCGTTGGACGAAATCAACCACTTCCTTCGACCTGTTGTCAACTTCTTTCTACTTGCATGCAAGGACGGCACATGATTCACAAAGACTTTGCTCCATCCCAAAGGTCGCTTATGCTGATCCGTCATTGCAGTAGTTGTGAATGACCTGCCTGCCCGTGGAAGATCGGTGGCTTCGCAGGGCCTACTGTGAAGCACTTATGCAACCTATGTTGGCAGGAAAAGTCAAATATAGGCAATTTTAACTGTAAAAACTGGAGGCACCGTACTTACCAAGAGCATATGGAAGCTGCAACATGATGGAGAGATGCACAGATGCAAAAAGACCACGATAAGATTTTCAAGGAAACCAGGGTACAATGGTCTGAGTTACTTCATTTGCCGTACTGGGATCCTACTCACTTTCTTGCAATCGACAGCATGCATAACCTCTTCCTCAGCCTGGTCCAGTTTCATTTCAGGGACCTGATTGTGATAGACAAGCCAGCAAACCAAGAATTCCACAGGACCAAACCCCCAAGCACCAAACCAGTTGACAACAAAGAATTGGAGAAGGCTAGAGAACTGTTGAAGTCAGGCCTACCAACTAGGACAACTGGAGCAAACGATGTTGGGGGCATTTTGTGCTGCTGCCAGGGTGAAAGTGTTGCTACAACATCCTGATGCTCCCAAGGTTGTTAGAGATGCAAGCAACATGTTGAAAGTATGTTGCAGTGCTTCTGGTGACAGAACACTAGCAGCAGATATTAGTGTCTTCCACATGCTGACTCAAACAGGTGAGACAAATCGGACCATTTATGGTGATGCAAAGGTAGAGGAGGCGCCTGCCCTTGTCAAGAGGGCATTTGTAGTGGCTGGCATTGAAGGACACCTCGACGGCCAACTTGACATGTTTTCTTGCTGTACGGTGTCCAGTATCAAGTACGGCACCTGAGAGGCAATGCGCATGGACTGCAATATATTCTTTGATGAATCAGGAGGGTGGCTCGTGTGTGGGGTTATCGAGTACATCTTTGCTACTTGATCAGCAAACAGAAAACCCAAATATTTCATTGTGATGTGCAGAAACTTACCTGTTCCTGACCTTATGACGGATCCATTCAAAGCATACAAGGACTTCGGAGCTGGATTATGGAAAGACAAGCATGCAACTGAGCTCGACATTATTACCTTGACGGAAGGAACCTTCTGTCACATGATAAGCATGCTGTGGTTGGACAGGATACTTGTGATGAAACCTTTGAATAGGGTGAGTGGCAAGGAAGAAACTGGGAATACACAGCTCATGATTCAGCAGGCTGTCCAAGCACCAGACAGTTAGCTGGTGTTTATTTGGGTGGGATCAATCCAGGTGCATAACACAACGGGGGACTGTGATTGCCGACTGATCACACACAGGAATGGCTGGAGCGCTGATAAGACTCAAGTGGGCACATGGAACGAGCATTGTACATTACACCCATTTGATAGCCAAAGTGTTCGGTGTCACTACTATCCACTTCATACATCAATGTTTACTGACAGTTGCGAAATGAAGGGGGGAGGAACTTACTTCTGGGGAATCAGTGGTTGGAGGGGGGGAATGGGTACAGAAGCCATGACTTGTGCTTCGACACCGGCACAATGGTTCTAATAGTATGCAATGCAGACAACATTGATGGATGGGGATGCATGGCTGGCATTGCTGTGAGTGACGAGGACAATAAGAGTGACGAAATGACACACTGGTGTGGATCAATTGCGACGGATGGTTGGTCAATTGTCATTATTATATCTTAGTGAGATAGGCAACTACAACCAATCCCGATTGTAGATTTGGTGCAAATAAAACGCTCATTCAAACTCATTTGTCTCTGAGGTCTGACGATTTATGACAGAAATTAGATATGTAGTAATACATTATGGTCTATGTTTCTGTTTAACTAATAGGATGAGGCTAATGAGTGGACTACATGAGTGGGGTAGATGATGGTGGAAGGTGGAAGAGTTGTGCGTGTGAAGTTTGCAGTCGTAAACAGTGTCCAGTGATTTGTTTCCCACTCCAATCCAAACAAACCATAAATGGAAAAAGTCACATGACATGAATCACTGGACACTATTTATGACTATAAACTTCACATGAACAACTCTTCCACTCTCCACTATTATCTAGGCCACTCAGTCACAAATCCTAATGTCCTGTTACCATGATCTAACCCACTCACCCACTCATCTTTAGTTTATTTGTAAGTTATTAGATGTAAATATCACTGCCAAGACAATAGCAAGAGAAACAAAGAGTCAAAGGCCCGTGCTTTATTATTGTCGAGTGGAGCCTTGTCTAATTGATCCGCCCCCCCAAGTATGTCATTCATCCGAGCCTTGTTCTCTTAACAATAGGTGAAATTTGTGATCGAGGTAGCTCCACGCTGGAATTGCCTTAACCCTAATGCTAACACCACTCATCCAACAAAGGGATCTATGACCTTTTCTCACACTGATAGGTTCCTTCGTATTCATGTGTATTAGTACTTATGATAGTATAATATTACTTCTTGAACATCTTCAGGATTTCATCTACTTTGCCTACACATTCTATACCAGTCTTTGAGGAACCCAGTCATGCTCATCAGCATCATTGGAACTGGACATCCTCCACAAGGGTGTCTGGGTTGGATATTGTTGTGAAACTAACCCACTCAAGTAGTCTTTGCTATGCCACTCCATTGATTCATTATTAACCATCTTGATAATACTAATGACTAGAAAATGGATAGACCCAATGCTAAGATGGTCTTTCCACCATAATTACATGGTCCCAAGGCAAACTCTGCTTGGCAGCGGGTGTACCGTCAAGTCGAATGACCATAACCTACTTTTCCTTCATTGATGTCTTCTTGACAGCAAGGATCGTACCTATACCTTCACCCCCCTCCTTGCTGCTGATGACCATGCAAAATTTGTTCTTCTGAGGAGGAGCGATGGGCTCCAGGCATCTCTCGGGTATAGTTTCGTGGAGCAGCATAGCCCCCTTGGTTTGAGCAGTGAAACAGACTGCAATGTGACCTGATGGCGCTGACCCAGATGGCTACTGGAAGGGATCAGGAACCTCAGTCATGACGATTGGAATATGTGTCTTTCCACCCAGGTTTGATTTTGAATACTGCGCAATATCGTTGGAGTGATATAGTGACACTTGGGTGCTGAAGGAAATCAAAAGCTACAATACAGATGAGTCAGTCGGTCAGTCAGTCACTCGTAATCCTTGCACCCATAGAACTTACCAGATGTTGGAGTGAGGGCATTCAGGCCAGCGATGTCATCTCCGTCCACCAACCATGGGGTGAACGAGCTGCTTGCGACCGGTTGCAACAGCCCCTCAGGAGGAGGGGTGCATTGCCTGTTGACCACTTCTGGACGTTGTCCTTGTGTGAAGGCATCCGAGACTTCAATAGATTGAGCAGGTGTCAATAAAATCCCATTCAGCATAGCATGTTCACCCCTACATGCAAAAAGTGTCAGAATGGCAGAGCTGAGTTACTGAAAGAATTACCTGATGACCACCACGCTTGTCTCAAAAGTCTCAAGGGCAGAGTTCCCACATGCAACCACACATGTATCCTTGCCAATGCTAACAAGGGACCCCCACCAACCCATGTAATGCCTGCCGATGATCAAGACCTCCTTGCTGCGATGACACTGATTTTCATCCTCATGACTGTGGAACGCATCAGAATGTGTGAAATGAGTGATTGGTAACGTGAAGATATCGATATCCTGGTGAAATATGAGAATGAGTAGTATGGAGAACTTGTGAACTGCATACTGAGGGATTCCAAGTTGATGTGACTTTCAATACCTTCTTGTCAAGGTCAACCTGGGATACCACTCCACTTCTCCCAACCCTGTCCCCTCATACTACAACCACGTGGTCGCCTAGTCTTATATCATAGCCCTGGGCATGAGAGAACCTTAATGCTTGTGGATGAGGTGTGAATGTAACAGATGAGCGATGAATGTTGAAGGGGGGCCCCAAGTGCGGCAGCAGGGGACTAAGTTGGACCATGCCAGCAAGGTGGTGCACACTCGTAACCGTACCCCTAACACCAACATGCAGCCCAGCCACCATGTCTGCAATGTCACCACTCTGTATGTCTTCTGCTGGAGACTCAACAGACGGGGAGAGGCTGCTAAAGAGAGTCCAGAGGTGCTGGTCTGGCACATAGGACTCCAGGAGGAATGATGGAACTCGGATCTGTGGGATGGTGACATCAGTGGGACCATCTGATCAACTATTAGCATTACCTTGCTCCCCATTGAGTCCACAAAGGTAATTCTGTCCATATCAAAATCAATATGGGAGACATTGCTGAACTTGCCGATGGCCTGGTGGTGAATATTCTGCAGGTCGCTGTGGGGGTCTTCAATCACTCAGACCACATCACCAATGACATAGTGGCATTGCAAGTCCAACAAGGGGATGATGTACTCCCCGCCTTTGAGCAACTCCACAGTTGCCAACTGACTCTCCACAGCAATTGTGAGTAAGAGGCTGCATTTTCCCCAGTGGGCAGCATCATATACGAGTATACTGTCACATTCTTTCCAGAACTGCCAGTTATAACAGGCATGTGTGATGGCCATGAAGGCAGGGTCCACCATGGATCCCACGTGCAGGGCAATCTGATGGGGGGAAGGTGTCAAGACGGGTTCAACCTGAGTCTTCATTAGCTGCAGGAGGAGGAGACCAGATATGTATGTGTGGCGCTTGTAGCTATAGCATGCCATGCCATGAATGGAGGGCTGAATGGCACCTCTGTAAAGTTCGGGCTTGAAGAGGCAGCGGGCTTTCTGGTCTTGGCCGATCTTGTCATCGCAGTCTCAACATGTTGGGTCTGGCAGATATTGTGATGCCAATAAGATATTTAAGCAACTGGATGCTGCATCGTAAGACAGAGCATAGGTGAGATCACCTTTGTACGTTCCGTGTTTCAAAATTTTGTACCAACCAGGTACTTGAGGTTTAAGTGCTGCAATGCCGAACGGACAGATATATTCTTCAGCGGGCACCAGAGAGTAGCAATTGACAGAGGATGAGTGAGACAGGGGAAGCACATGCATGAATGTAGATGGATCCAGCATGGAGACGGTGACACATCCCCAGAGCAGCTTATGCTCAGAGGCAGCAAGACCAGCCTTGTTCCACATTGAAGCGATGTACAATGCAGAGGAAGCTGAGGAGGAGTTAGAATATCTGAGAGGGTTCAGGGATGCACTTACCAGGGATAATCCTCACAAACCACATCTTCATGACTGTTTCGCCTTGTGAGGGCGGGGAGGCAGGTGATACTGAAGGAAAGGGTGGGGGGATAGATGTTGGATGTGGGACAACCGGGGATACATAATGGGCAAGTCTACGGCGGTGCTCGTCAAGCACTATAGACTTGAACAACACCTGTCGCTTGTCTACTCCTTTAAATGCAAGGTCCGAAATGAAGTCCTCCCAGTATTGGATGTTCAGATATTTGCCATACTTGAAATCTATGTGTCACATCAGCTTTTCATAGAGAAGCGTACTGGTGAGCCAATCACAGATCATTTCCCAGATTCCCGTAGTGTCCAACACTGTCGTATCCTCATCTTCAGAGACGGGGTCTTTGCTCCTGTCACCCGTACTATCTTTGAAGTGTTGGGCAATGGTATCGGCTACTCATGTATAGTGGGAAGGCCCAGCCATGGAAGGTATCTGGTAGATGTGACAATGGTCCAGGGCTTGCAACAATGTCACCTGACCGTCCTCTATCATCCCATCTGGGACGAAAAAAGGATCCTGCTCCTCTTCATCTATGGTTTCTTCCTCGTCATCCTCATGCTGAGCTTCCAGATCGAGGAACCAATGAACCTGTTCCGTGGTTAATCAGTATGCTCACAAATATCCTTGGCAATGTACCGAACATCAAACCCTTTTACGCCGTCTGGGTGAATTCCCACTGTCAAGTTTGCAATGCTTCCCTTGGCTCTTTAGGCTCGACTCTGCATGGTGACCAGAAGCGCTAGTGGACACCAAGGGCTGGTCGACCTTGTTAGCACTAAGGGGTGATACAGATGCATCCATGGCGGATCACATGGCAGTGATGCAGGCATCTCGACCATCCTCTGAGGCCATGAAAATGGCATCAAAGACAAGTTTCCAATCTGCATAGACATATTGATCACCAAATTGTTCTGCAAGTGTGTCACAAAGCATGGGAAATTGGATCTGTTCTTCTGCCCACTGCATTACCAGGTGCCATGCACTGCGATCCTCTACCAACGGCCGAGAAGCTAAGGGAAAGGTAGTGAAATGTGTGGATTCACGAATCACTATGTACTCACTGTGTATGGCTTGGACATTGTCTGACATGTTGGCTACTGGTAGGTAATATTTTTCTAATCCAATCTGATTCTCCTAAAACACAGGTGATGAAAGTAAGAAAGAGGAATGCCAAAGACGTGAACACAACTTTTGTAGTGCTTACTGATTTGAGAAGTGTGGGAACATGGCACACCCACTAGACACGACATTCCCAAAATCAGGGAAGTGGACTAATTACATATACTAATACATGTATTATAGACTTGGGGTATCAGAGTTGTATAACAATGTGGAGCAATCTGGATCATGGTGCGTCAATGAGTTGTACGGTATGGTGGAATGAAAGACATAACTTCAATGAGTATCACACAAGTATTATTTCAGTTGTTTGTGTTGCTATTGGTATTGTGATTGTCTGAGCGAGAATAATCATTGGTTTTTCTATCTATCCTTAGTGCAGTATGTACAGTAATGTGTTACAAATATTAATGAGCTGCTAATGAGTGGACGGATAATGGTTAGATCATAACTGAGTGGCCTAGATGGTGGAAAGTGGAAGAGTTGTTCGTGCAAAGTTTCTAGTCATAAATAGTGTCCAGCAATTCGTTTCCCACTCCGATTCAAACAACACTGTAAATGGAAATGGTCATGTGACATGATTCACTGGACACTACTTACGATTGCAAACAACTATTATTTAGGCCACTTATTACTAACTACTAATCCCTTAATATCTGATCTAACCCACTCGTCAACATCAGTTGATTAGCTTATTTGTAACAGTTATTCCATGACTGGGTTCTTCGAAGACCAGTATAGAATGTGTAGGCAAAGTAGATGAAATCCTGAAGATGTTCAAGAAGTAATAATAGACTATCATAAGTACCAATACACATGAGTATGAAGGAACCTACCAGTGCGAGAAAGGTCATAGGCAATTCCAGCATGTAGCTACCTTGATCACAAATCCCACCTATTGTTAAGAGAACAAGGCTCAAATGAATGACATACTGGGGGGGTGGATCAATTAGACGAGGCTCCGCTCAACAATAATAAAGTGTGGGCCCTTTGACTCTTTCTTTTTCTTACTGTTGTGTAGGCAAAGTAGATGAAATCCTGAAGATGTTCAAGAAGTAGAAGTAATTTCATAATACACATAGGTTAAAGCTGTGAATACATGCCAACACAGGAAGATGGTCAGCTGGTTCACCCAGAACTATTCTTCAGGTATACTCTAAGGAAGTTGGAGACAACCCAATCGCCCTCATACTCCTGAAGTAACGGATACCTTTCCTTGGACTTTTAAACCAAGCCATTAGAGAGAGAGAAATTGCAGGTGGTGATTGTGTCTGACCTTTACAAACACAATTTGAAGTTGTTCCTTGATTTGTCTGCCCCATGGTTTCCTCAAGTTAAGATGCTCACAAGCTAAATGGATGACAAAAGTCTGGTATGCAGTCAGAACGACTCGAGGACATCCTCATGACATACTCACCCAGATCTCGTCATATTCAACAGCTGGCCAACCAAGTTTATCCTGTAGGTTATAACCTCCTTGTTTGATCCTTGAAACCTCTCCGCAAGGTTTGGGAATCAAGACCCTCGCCTGTGTGACGATGGCAGTCAACAAGACAAGCTCTTGGATTTGAAGAGCCGGAAATTCCTTACGAGGGAACACTTTATGCTGCATGAGAGCAGAAGGAGAGACAGCGCATTCGGGCGGGAAAATAGACTGGGAAGTCAGGGGATGGAAATAGCGGTGAAATGTCCAAGAAGTGACTTTGGGCATCTTCAGGGTAAAGTGTTGGTCTTCCAGTGACCAGGTTGTGTTTAAATATGACGGGAAGAGATGGGAGACGACATATGACATACACATACATATCCTACCATAAACCTTTGGTAGATCCCGACCATGATTCGTTATATTCATTAGGCACTGCGCCTTCCTGAATCGCTTGCTGTTAACCTTTACACTTTATTGTATTACAATTATTACAATTCACATTTGTACCCTTTTTGTCTTCATCATTCCTTAAAAAGGTGATCATTCATTTTCTGATTGTTTAGCAGACAATAGGATGGATCTAGGAGAAAGTAGTCAATAATGAATGACATACTTTAGGGGGGCAATCAATTGGATAATAAAGCACTTTCTTTTTCTTTCAGTTGTCTAGGCAGTAATATTTACATTTTCAATTTACAAATACACTAAAGACGAGTGGTGAGTGGGTAAGATCATGGTAATAGGATGTAGGATATGCAACTGAGTGGCCTAGATAATAGAAGGTGGAAGAGTTGTTCGTGCGAAGTTTCTATGCATAAATAGTGTCCAGTGATTCATTTCCCACTCCAATCCAAACACTGTGAATGGAAGGTCACATGACACAAATTGCTGGACACTATTTACGATTGGAAGCTTCACACGTACCACCTTTCCACTTTCCACCACCATCTACCCCACTCATGTAGTCTACTCATCCACTCATTAGCGTCATCCTATTAGCTATCTAGAAACATAGATTAATGTATTTAGTGCCTGTCGTAAGTCATCAGATTTTGGAGACAAACAAGTTTCAAATGAACATTTCTAAGCTACACTATCCCACTAGGATATAATAATGACAATAGACTGACCATCTGTCATGATTAATCAGCATTGGTGTGTCGTTCCCTCACTTCTATTGTCCTCCGTCACTAACAGCAACGCCAGTTACACATCCCCTCCTCCCCCTTTATACACTCAGATTTTTACAATCAAATGTCTATCTGCTCATTCCATGCCATTCTTATTGCCCTCCAGAGCATCAGATGCTTCCCCTCTGCCAATGTCGTCCGCATTGCGTACTATTGGGACCATGTCTCAAACTGTAGGTATCTTGCTCAGGATGCATCAGTTTGCTATATTTACACTTTACACAGGCAGGGGAATTTACCAAACGCGGGGTTCAGGACCTCAGCAACCATCTTATTTGTCTTCCTTTTATTCCAGAACATTGTGCTGGCATCGAAGCACAAGTCATGGCTTCTGCAAGTAACACGCAGCCAACTGCATACATGCCATACCCATGCTTCCACCCTCGGGGAGACAGACGTGCTGACACCACAAACATGAACAGGGAGACCCTACATACGCACCAGGTGAGGATCTGTCTTTGTGTTCTCTTGCCTTGTGTTTCCTTATGCATACCCCAGATGTCCCAATCTCCCCCTGCAACCACTGATTCCCCGGAAGTAAGTCTTTCCCCTCTTAGTTTTGCAATTGTCAGTAAACATAGATGTAGGAAGCAGATAGTAGTGACACCAACTATCAAACGGGTGTAACACCCTCCAGAAGTCGCAATGCTCGCTCCATGCACCCATATTCCCTATGTATGATGAGTCCACGATCACGGTCCCCCATTGTGTTACACACTTGGATTAATCCCACCCTAATAGACACATCTATTCCAATGGACCAAGACACAAGACCCGCTCCTCCAACTCTTCTCGATCCACCCTCTGGGGAAGGCAACAATCCCCCCTGATGCCGCCTCAGAGTAGTGTCGCAATGGGCAAGGTCCCAACCCCCGCTCCTCTCACTCCTGCCAATCCATTGCAGGGTGATCACCCTTTCCCTGCCACCACAGTCCCCACGGGAGGGTCTAATCCCCCCGACCCACCTTAGCATAGTGCTCTGATGAGCGAAGACCCAACCCCCGCTCCTCTGACTCCCATCAATCCACCACAAGGTGATCATCCCCTCCCTGCCACCACAGTCCCATGGGAGGGCCCAGCACTCTCCCGATGCTGCCTCAGGGTAGTGTTCCGATGGACGAGGACCCAACCCCCACCCCTCTGACTCCTGTTGATCCACCGCAAGGTGATCATCCCCTCCCCGCCACCACAGTCCCTGTGGGAGGGCCTAATCCCCCCAACCCACCTCAGTGTAGTGCTCCAATGGAACTGACAAAATACAGTGAACTCCGGAACCGGAACACCAACTCCGCTTTTCTGAAATGTCGGAGTTTGTATCTCTGCTTTCCCGTGACCCTGGAGTTTGTACCTCCGCTTTCCCGTGACCTCGGGGTTCGTAACTCCTCTTTCCCGGAACGTCGGAGTTTGTACCTCCGCTCCACTCGGAGTTGCAGCGCCCGCTCAGAATCCATGCAGACTTTCATCACATCTCATCATTCTCTACTTGTCATCACTCCTGAGCCTCCAGGGGCATTCCATCATTTTCCTACATCGCTTAATCCCATTTCCCCTCTGTTCCTGTTCCTGTCCCCTTTATTATCATTAGCGAGCACTTCTCCGCCCACTCCGCTATGTATATATACCTAGT
>KN825973.1:474-11772 GCA_000827395.1 Paxillus rubicundulus Ve08.2h10
ATGTCATGGCAATGCAATATTTACTCAAGGGTGCCCATATAAGCCATATAAATGTATTTGGATTGTATCTTACCTTCCGAGGCCTTTCCTGCACCGGATGGCTTCATCAGCTGACCCCATTGGGTTTATCAGCTTGGAATATATCTCGGATTCACCATATGTACAGTCAGAAATGTCAGGCCAATGCCATATTTGCTCAAGTCAGTCTCTGGAGGCCCATATGAATGTATTTAGATTGTATATGACTGGCCATAGCCAATGGATGGGTAGAGGTTTATCTGTGCTTGCCTTATGTGTGTGCTCTTCACTGGCTTTGGCATTGATTTCCCAGCCTATGTTATTCATTAGCTTGTCATTGATGATGGCAATGTTGAATGCCTTGTTGGCTTTGAGGTCTTTCTGCCAACTGTGGCAAACTCTCAATGTGTAGGTTAGAACCATAGCATTAATGTTCAGGGTGGAATGCATGGGATGCATCTCGACATTCCAGAAGAATTCTGCCTGGGAATCCAGGTGCTTGCCTGGCCATAGTGCTTTCTTTGCATAGAAATATTTTCTTTTTTTTGCTTGAAGGAAAGCTTCAAATGATAGATTGTGGTCTTCTAACAAGTTGCGGGAAGCTTTGATGGAGGGGACTAAGTGTAGCATAAGGATGTTGTCAACCTTGGAGATTCTGAAGGTCTTGTCTGTGTTGGACCTGTTGTATTTAGATGCCTTGGCACAGCTAGCTGGTGAGAAATACCATAGGTTGACATAATCAAAATTGTTTAGTTTCTGGAGTGCGTATTGGGAAGGGCAGGGGAAAATGATGCTGGAGATGGAGGTGGTTTGGTTGAAATTGTTCATTTTGGGTTTCTTCTTCTCCCCTTCTCTGTGCTCCTGCTTTGCTTCCTCTTCAGCAAGTCACAACTCCTCTTCCTCTTCCTCTCCCCACTGTTGTTCCACTTCTTCAACAGCCTGGGCCTGATCAGCTTGAATTTGGTTCCAGGCATTCATTCAAAAATTGTGCTCTGCATCCCAGGCAACAATCAAATGCTCAGTGACTTGCTGGGCAGATTCATTGGTGGCTTGCATGAGAGCCTCATGAATGGGGGTGAAGGCATAACTGGCAAAATTTGGATGGACTTTGAGAGCTAGGTCCACCATGGAAGGAGTTGTTCATGATAAATCAGAAGATGAGTTGATGCACAAGCTGAGTGGCAAGTGCGAGCAGATTGAGGTGATGGTGGCATGGGAGAGAAAAGGCTGTGCTGCTTTCTGCTGCCCATCCAAAGACCCACCTCTGTCACTCACTTGTGCCTCATTGCATAACAGAGTCACAATCTTTTCTCTCTTTGCACTCATTCCATCAGACATAGTCTGTGGTCCACTTTATATGTAATTTGTCTGCTCCATTGACTTGTACCTTATGTTTTGGTTTGGTTTGACACTGTTGTGGGTATTCCCACACTATAAAAGTATGTAGCTAGTCACTGGAAATCCATCTTTTGTCACCATGGACTTGAGGTCAGACACACATAAGACCTGGACAAAAACAATGCATCTACCAACTCCTCTATGCACCCTACTGCTCCACCCATCTACCTGCCCTGGAAAGCCCACAGAAAACCCACAACACTCACACCTATATCTTTTAGAGACCAACAGATTTTCCCTTCTAGAGTTCTTCTTACACAGAATCCCTCCTGGGTTGATCATATCACACCCCTTCTTT
This sequence comes from Paxillus rubicundulus Ve08.2h10, assembly GCA_000827395.1. NCBI lineage: Eukaryota > Fungi > Basidiomycota > Agaricomycetes > Boletales > Paxillaceae > Paxillus > Paxillus rubicundulus. Next base: position 2,189 of record KN825973.1, read on the forward strand.
TGATTCTTCCCTCTGTTACAACCTCTTAACACCGGGAAGGGACCCTGTATTACTTCACCACCATCACTTTGTATGTGGGCTTGGGCAGGTTAAGGGAACATTCTCCTCCACTGTTTCTGTGAGGGACCTTGTGAGATATTTTGCCTGGAAATTTGCTTCAGTTACTATTGGTGGTCAATTGGGTACTTAGCAGGTCTGCCTCCTAGTGCCTCCTTGATCTTTTTCAAATCAACATCTTTGAAGTTGCACATTTGAGTTCTAGACATGTGCTTACTTCTAGGTCTATCTGCTTTTGAAGCCCTAGAGACACTAGAGCCAGTTACATTCTTGACCCCCATTGCAGCATGATGCAAGGATACCCAGGTTAGCTCATAGGCAGTACCTGCTGTTGCAGTTGATTTCTGCACCTTAGATCACACAGTGGACAAATCAAGCACCTAGTAAGACATCAGTTTGAATTGAAAACCAAATCAGGTACCTTGATTCAGGGGGGCTTCAGCCTGCCTCTGTGCTGCAATTTCAGTTGCATGTTTGCACTGGGCCTTGGATTACATGGCCTTGTATCATATTGTAAGATGTCAGTGTCAATGGGAAACCAGATGATGTACCATTTTCTGTGAGTTCTCAACTTGTAGGGCTTCTTTGGCCTTGGTTTCAACCCATCTCCACTTTGTGATTTCAGCCATATGTTCACTTCTCCTCACATCCATGTTGGTCTTCATGATGCAAGTCTTTATCACCATCTTCTGCAGGTTATATGGTGTCTCCAGCATCCGCACTCTCCAGCATCTCCTTGAACACCACCTTGGGGGCACATTTGAGGTCCTGGGATATGAGGTGAGTACCAATGAATGGAACCAAAAAGTACCCACATGAAACAAACAAGAGTGAGAGGTGTGAAGCTCTCTGCAGCAGTTCTCTCCAGGTCAATGATATGCATTAAGGTCAACTTGATTATAGCTGCACCTTCAGAGCTGTATCTAGTGACTCATAAGTGAGCATGCCATTGCTCCAGAGAGATTCAATGACATGTACTATCCAGGCCAGGCATTCAAGTACACTTGGATTGGTGCTGAAGATCCCTTTGCCAATTTGACAAAACTCCTTGCAAGGTTGGCATCTTGTAGCATTTCCAAGAAGCATAGGTAAACAGGGTCCTGTTCCCTGGCTGCTCCATTGGTGGTGATATTCATGATATTCTGTTTGAGAGCTATGATCCAGGCTAGTATATCACTCCATGTGATAACCATAGGCCATTCCTGACACCACACTCACTGAAGGAAGTGGCTATAGCTATATTCTCCTGCCTTCTATACCTCAATGCAGATCTGGGCTTAAAGGTGCAAGCATGCTTGTGAGTTTGTATTCCCATCATGCTCAAAGGCAGAAAGCTGATCTATTAACTTGACAAGGTGCCATGGTCATTCATCCAGTTCCAGTAAGACATACATGCACCCATCTGATGGACATCTCATGACTGGGTCAGACTCTGCTCTGGGTGAGCCACTATCCTCACCCTGCCCAAGTTTATCTCCATCATCCTATGTTTGGGTGAGTCAAAGTTAATAACTCCAAGCCTATTTATGCACATACATTACCCAATTGATGAGGCAAGATCTTTTAATCCTGTGGGCAACTACATCAGAGTCATTTTCCTCTTCATCAGATCCCTGCATTTGGATGAGTTGAGGTGATCAAACTGCAAGCCTTGAATACACTACCTGACTGGTGACCTGACATCTTTTAGTCTGGTGGACAACCACATTGGAGTTGCTCTCTTTTTTGGTGTCCTGCATTCAGGAAAATCAAAGTGAAACTTTGAACCTCAGGTTGTTCACATGTATACATTACCTCACTGACAGCAAGGTGATGTATTTTGGTCTTGTGGGCATCCATGGCATCCAAGTCATTCACCTCTTCTTCAGAATCCTTTGGAATCAGTGTGAATAAACTGCAAGATCACTGACCTGAACACATTACCTGACTGACATAGTGACATTCTTTTCCCTTAGTGATGGGCTTGACACCCACTGGCACCTCACTCTCACCTTTGGTCTCTTCATGTATCTCAAGTGCCTGCTTATATCATTGGAAATAAAATCAGTATATATCACCCATAGTCTGAACAGTGCCTGAACACAACCTAAGCACAAAGAGTGAATAAGACTTGTAGCTCAAAGTATATGAGTAGTGTTAAGGCTTACCTGAGAGGTGTTTTTGCACTTCTGAGTCTGTCTTTGGTCGCCTTTACCTTGCCATTTGACACCACCAGTGACCCACATCTTCAACACTTTCTTGCTACACTTGTCCTTCTTTGCTTCGGATTGGTCATCTTCACCTTGCTGCATGACATTGACCATCTTCTTTGATGCTTTCTCACCCTCAGACTGTGGGGAGTGAGTGTCATAGCATCACTGGGAAGTCAATAGATTAAATTTACTACACCGCTTTTTGACTTTGTAGAACCAGAATTCAACTTTGAAGATACAATCTTGACTGACTGTGAACTCTGACTATAAGACCTTATGCAAATACAATAAAGTAAGCCACTCACCTTGCATTTCTTCATGCACTGAAAATCCTCTTCAGGCTCACTCTCTTCTATCTCTTCCATCCTCTCTTCCTCTTCCTCTCCATTCCCATCCTCTCCCTGTTCCTCATTGCAATTATCATCCTCATCCTCATCATCCTTGTCCTGACCCCTATTGACCCTTTCCATCATAATCACTGCTCACCTCACAAGCAGATGCATGCAATGCACCTTCAAGAACATCATCATGGTTTTTGAGGCAATGGACATGGTTGCAGAGAAAGCAAGATATGAGATCTTGCATTGGCCAATTTTTGACATAGTCAGCCAGTGTGGAAAACCTCCTCTGAGCCTAGAAGTGTGAGAACTCAATATATTAAGTGATGCTGGCAACCCAGTAGTTAACACACAAAGGAAAGAGCCATTGCTACTTTGAACTGAGCTTGATCACACATGGTGTTTGTTGGACCTAGCTACCTGTGACTTAGGTGGTGTGCAATAGCATTGGAACAGCACATTACTTCTTAAATAATGTGTATATATATTGTGGGTACATACAGTAAAGGTGTTGTATTCCCTCTTATCAAGTTTCCTAGCTTCCTGGATGTTGTATCCATTTGGAGGTGACATCCAAGCTGCACCTTTCAGTTTCCCAATGAACTTTGTTGGTTGTTTGTTCAAGGCCAGTTGCTTCTTATTTTCATGCACTTCTGTGACAATCAGTTTCATAGACTTGAGGTGAATAAAGGGAGCTTACATTGCAATTTGCATATCTCATCTTGAAGCTCACTGGTTTTTGAAGCAACACTGTTGATGTTGCTAGGCTTCTTGTGTTGTCCTTTGCTGTGACACACCATGATGGTTAAGGGCAAAGGGTGATTGCAATCACCCATCTGTTGAAATGTTGTTTGCCATGTGATCATGTGATGCCCATTTATGGGCTGTCTTAGATGCAAGTCTAAACCCAAGGCTTCACACTACAAAGCTCAAGAGCTTGTAAACATGAAAATGACTTCAACTTCTGATAAAATGTCTATGTATATACAATAGGTATAATGTACTGCTATGGTGGAATGAGGAATGACATATGATACTGAAAATGGAAAATGAAGAATACTAGTGAACTTGAATGAAGATAAAAAATGGGCATGTCAGCTTTCTTGAGGTCATCAAACACAATGAGGGGAAGTGTTTGGGGACCATGGTATTTTCTGACAGCAAATGCAGCTTGTTTTCCATTCACGCCTTTTCAATATGCATCCATAAAATGCAGAGAACATGTTGTGAATCTGAAGTGAGTCAGCAGTATGAGTCAGTATCAAGGGAAAAAAATAGCAAACAAAAATCAATGCACTGCCACATGGTCTCTGATGGGATGGAGTCCAGCGCCAATATGACATTCTTTTCAAGATTAGCTTCAGATGAGGAAGACTCAGAGTCTCAACTCTGGCTATCAAGTCCAGAGAGTGCTGCAAGCACTCTCCTCACACAGCTTTTCTTTGTGTGGAGCAGGCTTTCCAATGCTGTACCACTGTTTGTGGCTTCCTATTGTCATGATGGTGAGATCAGTGGTCTATTTTTACTGCTATGGTCTCTTTGAATCAAAGTGAGTGGTATGCACAATAACATTCTCTTTGTCAAATTTATCTTGTAACTTTTGTCTAGCCTTCTTCAGGTTTTTAGCACATGAAGAATCAGCACACTTGCATCTTGGCATGGGTGACTTGGAGGGTTAGATGTGTCAGGTCACTATAGCACAACTTTCATGGAATCCTACTGCTTTGTCATCTCCTAAGGTATCTTCCATGTCTTGTTTCTGTCTTATGTCTTCTGAATTTGAGCCATTCCAACTAGGCAACCACATGGGTATTGGTGGGTATATCATGTGGGTATAGGTGGGTATAAATAGCTGTGTCTCCAACTCACAATATGTCAAGTCCATCACAAACCTTAAGTATTTACATATCATCCTATATACACATCAGTTAAGATACTAGCTAGACACCTTGAATCTGCATCCTCATTAGCCATGCAACCCAATATCTTCTCCACTGCCAAAAAAACAAGTCACAAAGTTGACAAATAAAGCTTGAGCTGCCCTCAAAGACAAATTAAGCTCTGGCTCATCCAAGAAGCATGGAAATGATGATCACACTCACACAAAGAAGTCACATGTGTGTCATGATGTCGGACAAGAAGGTTGCAACTTACTCACTCAATCACAAGTACAGTACTGCAACCTGTGCCCCTGTTGGTCTTGCAAAGCAAACACTCAACAAGTGCTACCAGCTTACAGACAGCTCCAAACTGTACAGAATTTCCATGGGTACTCAGGTAATTCACTACAGGGAAATGTACTAACAAGCACTCATACATCCATGACACAAACTTTCCTACTTCAAAAACATGAACTGGGAGGAGAGCTGGATCAACACTGCCAATAATCTTGTGCAATTGAGCATTCATACATCACAGAGGAGACTGATGACCATGACAGCTTGGGTGAGAACACACCCAAGCTAAAAGACTTGGAGGTGCATAACTGGTCACTTACCATTGCATGTACACTAACTAATGTTGCCCTGGCCCCACTGAAAACCTCTGACATAGGTGACAAGCTTGAGTGCTATCTCCATACTGATGTAGAGCATGTCACTAACCCTTTGATATCATGGTACAAATGATGAATTGTCTACCCAGGCCTGTCATGCATGGCATTGGCCTATCTGACTATCCCTGGTACAAGAAATACTTGTATGATAACGATAATGCTCATTACCCTTTCAACACATTGAAGACAAACATCCCCATCATACTCAACTTTGTCTCTGTAAACATTATCTGCTTAAGGGAAAATCATTTATATTGGGGGATGGATTCTTATCACTCAGACCTCACCACAAGAGATGCACAGCTGCAAGTCAAGAAATTCAGCTGACAACAGTACAAGTCACACAGGAGGGTCCCAGAGGGTCTTGCCCACTGTTTTGACAGCACTTAGAGTAGTTTTGCACACATGCACTGATCTGACCCCCTTCAGTTTGTTTCACTCACTCAATTTTGAGCATTTCACAAATCACTCTTGGGGATCTGTTTGGACAGTAAAATTGAGCATTTTTACAAGAGGGATTAAAAAACAGGTTGTTTTTCATGGTGTAAAACTCTGCACCAAAGTGGTGGTGTTGAAGTGAATGGCACCATAGGTCAATCTGAGACCATGGGTAGATATAGTATTAGGTCCCACTGACATAGGGTTAGTTTTTTGGTGTAATTACAATAAGGTTTTGTTGGCAAGACACACCAAAAATATGCACAAGTACATCTTTTTTGAGCTTTTCTGCCTATCTACATCAATGAATTGCTGCCAAGCAACACTCTCTAGGGCTCTGACACTGAGGCTTTCAAGGATTATGTCCATTGTCTGTGAAGACTTGACCACTTCAATGACAATGTGAGAGCAATGGCTTTTTTACCTTTCTCCTTGCTGTCTTGTTTTCAGTAGTTTTTTAAACCTACCAATTGGAGAGTCTGAAATTTTGGCTTCTTGCCACACAGCTTTATAGTTTGTCACACAGGAAATGGTGCAGTATAGCATCTGAGCATGAAGTGATGACCAGATACATGCATGAAGGGTATACCCAGGAGAGGTCTCTTGACAGATGTGGTGGCACAGGAGTACACCATCTGAGACTGCAGCAGATTTGGCCAGACTGTCAGAATCATCATTTCTGGATATGTCCACTTGAGTTAAACAGTGCTGAAAGTTCTGGAAAACTGGGAAGCCTCTGACCAAAAGTTTTAAAAAAGTGTTGACTAGTAACAGTGCAGCCTGATCTCCTGACTTTGCAGTCATGACTTCTCAGTTCTCTTGATTCCAATGTATGTGATTTCAATCATCACAATCAGATCATTGTAATGTGTGCTGACAGTACCATCATGTTCCAAGCTGGGGGGCTCAAGGTATTGATTCAGAGAACAAAGAGGTGATAATTTTGGTTTGTGAGGTTGAATTCATTTCTCTCTGGAGCCTAATGGTGTGTATCAGCAAGGTGTCATTAATGTGAAGGACCAACACATCTGGACAGGGGTGGTTCTGCCACTTGGTATACCCAAGGACCACAATTACTGTGACCCCCAATATGACTGAGAAGTGAGGAAGAAGACAATCTCACCATAAAATTGGGAGTCCCTGCTTTCCTTCACCACACAAATCAGCATTTTGAAGAAGTGCCAGTGAAGAGTGTTTCAGGGTTTGGCTACCATCTGGGAGGGCCCCATACAGGACCAATGGGGAACAGAGGAGACAGAGTTTTGGGCCTGTACCCCATGAATTGGACTGGGGTTGCAGATTTGGGACCATGACATTTGTGGCTTATAGCACCCCCCATAGAGCTAAATATCCAAGGTTCAGATTTGGGTATTGGTATTCCAATGAGGCAGTGTAGGACCTGCTAATGCACAAGTTGGTTACAGGATTAGGTAGTGGCCACACTCCATGGGATGACATGGAGCTTCATCCTGCATGAGACAGGCTGTTTGGTTGAGTAAGATGAAGGTAGCTTGGGTGTATTGTGCTTCTAAAATCCAGAAGAGGGGATTCACACACCAGGAATCTCAATGTTTTAAGGGCCTTTTAAAAGATTTCAGAATGGAATCAAAAAATATTATATTATACATACCCTTATTGGTGGGTGAGAACTATTATATTTAAGGGGTCAATGGAATCACTGCAAAAATCTTTTTTTTCATGTGAAAGACTCTCAGTGGGGTAAAAGTATGATATTTCAAGAGGTCATAGAATGTGATGTATAATATTAAATTCTGAACACTATTGTGAAATATATTTTGAGGCCCTCAAAACATTCAAATGCCAGCACCAGTTGTGTTGCCATGGTCATGTAGCACCAGGATTGTGAGCGCTTGATACTACTTTGGGAGTTCAAGATTCTAACCACTCCATAACATATTTCATAATACTTTCATAATTTAATATTCTACATCACATTCTATGACCTCTTAAAGTATTATATTTTTACCCCACTGAGAATCTTTCACATAACAAAATATTATTGCATTTATTCTGTTGACCCCTTAAATATAATAGTTCTCACCCACCAATAAGTGTATGTACAATATAATGTTTTTCAATTACATTCTGAAATCTATTCTCAGGCTCTGAAAACATTGAAGTTCCTGGTGTGTCAGTAACCCTGTACATGCATATGATTTGGGAAACATCTATGCAAACCATCAAAATGAATGCTTAACATGGAAGATGAAGGAATGTTACATTCACAATAGTGAAGATATCCAATTGGCTGACTGACAAAGGACTGTTGTGTCAGCATTGCATAATCTTATCTGTCTTGTCAATGGTTTACTGTAACCAAAGTTTGATCTTATCAACTTGTTACTGACAAAAACTATAATAGGGCAGTGATTGCCCAGACTACTCAGCATTAGCTATGAGTAGTAAATAGGTATTGGATAAACTCACCTCAGCTGCTGCCTAAGAGGGGCAAAGACCAACTAAGGAATCCAAAGTGAGAAATAAGTATATATATGTGTGTGTATTGGAGTAGGAACAGGAACAGGAAGAAGATGGGGTTAAGCAATGTAAGATAATAATGGATTTCCCCTTGAGGCTCAGGCATGATGCTAAGAAGAGGATGATGAAGCACAATAACAGTCTGCACAGGTTCCAGATGAATTCCAGTGGATGCTGAGAGTCTGAACAGCTCTGCCTGGTAGCAGAGTGGAGAAAAAATTACTAGGTCTCCAAGACTCTGGAGTTGGTGTTCTGGTTCCAGAGTTTTCTGTACTTTGTCAGTTACATGTCACACAATCATTGCCACAACAAAAACAAAACTGTAACACCCTGAGACTACCCACAAAGCAGCATCTTATGAACAACACTGAACAGAAGAAAAAATGTCAAAGGATATTGAGAATCTTTGTATTGATGACCTGCAAAGCAGCAATGAGAGGATAATGAAGAGAGCCCAAACTCATAGTCTTTAGGGAAGATCCAAGTGAGCTAAACTGGAGTTCCTTGGTTGCTATATTGATCCTTATATACTACTGACTAAGTGTCCATCCTAAAAACAATGTCATAGTGGAGTGTTGTGGAATATTAAAGAATACGAAAGAAGGAAAGAAGCATAGCGATGTCAGATGGAATGTACTAGAATGTGCATATAGGAAAATAGAGACATGATGTTGTATGATATCATAGTCTAGAAGAATGTGTCATAGAAAGAAAAGATTCACATGACAATAATAAAAGCAGTCACAAGTTAATCATGTGACTAGTCTTGTGATTTGTAAAGCAAGAAAATGTATAAAAAATGTAAATTTGTTACACAAAACTATCTACTAGTTGAATATACCCTATCATCAATAACCTTGTCTTCCACATCCATGGGCTCATGAAGATTATTGAAATACTCCTTGTCTGTATAGGTATTGAGAAAAAACTTATTGGACACCTCCTGAAATGTTGTAGCTATCACTGTGCAATGTACAGAAGCACTGAAGATGGTTACCAGATCCAATACCTGAGTGATCTCTGTCCAAGGGATGACAAGTCCTACACATGCAAATCCTGGATGAAGATGGAGAAAGTGGGAAAAGCTCTTTTAAGTGTCCACAACCATGTATGTGGCTGATCATCTGGAGTAGCAGTGACATAAAATGGTTGAATATAAAGGAGGGGAAGGGCCAAGAAGTTGGGAAGTTTGTCTTTAGAATGCACAGCAGGGCTTAACTGAAGATTTACCCTAACTTGGGCCACAAAACCTACACCCATAATCAGTATCAATTTCATGCAGGGTATGAAAAGAAATGTATACCCAGGACTGTGTTCACTTTGTGACAAATACTATGATAGGGCTATAATAGGGCAGTGATTGCCCAGACTCAGCCACTGCCAGAGAGGGGCAAAGAACAACTATATTCACCTATAATAGGGCAGTGATTGCCCAGACTACTAGGGATTAGCTAGGAGTAGTAAATAAGTATAAAGTAAACTCACCTCAGCCGCTGCCAGAGAGGG
>KN825974.1:0-11578 GCA_000827395.1 Paxillus rubicundulus Ve08.2h10
AACAGAGAAACAGAGAAACAGAGAAACAGAGAAACGGAAGGCGGAGAAAGTGGACTTGGTCCGGAGAAGCGGAGTTGACTTGTGCAGCACAGAATATGACAGGCCTGTACAGTGTCCACAGCAACCTTCAGGACTTCATCTTTTCAGGTGCAGCTAACACTGAGTCTGATCCATCCCTTTCAGGGACAATCCAGGAAGCCTCTGTGGGGCCTGATGCAGAATGCTGGAATTCCACAGTGGAGGAAGAACTCTTAAACCTAAATTCCAATCATGTGTATGGGACCATCCCCATTCCAGAAGGTGTTACCCCTATAACTTCCAAACCCATCTTCCACATCAAGCATGACCACACCAGAAATGTGGATCACTACAAAGTCCAGATGGCAAACCTGGATTCTGTCTGGACCCTTGTCACCCTTGCCACAAAACATGACTTGGAGCTTGACCAAATGGAGGTTTCCACCACTTACCTGAATGGAGAATTGGAAGAGGACCTCTACCTGCTGCCTCCTGACAGAGCCCCTATCCAACCTGGGTATTTCTGGAAACTCTGGTGCTCCCTCTACAGACTAAAGCAAGCTGGACAGACTTGGAACAAAACCCTAGACAATAAGCTCAGAGAACTCAGGTTTGCTCACCTCAATGCAGAGATGTGCCTCTATGTCTTCTGCAAGGATGGGGCAAGTTTGTGTCCTGGTTGTTTATGTGGACAACCTACTCCTAGCAGCTTCCTCCAGATAGTTCACAAACTCCATCAAGGCCAAACTCTCAGTAGCATTCAAAATGTGCAATCTTGGGGAAGCCAAATACATCCTTGGGATCAAAATCAATCAGGACCAGAAACTCCAGACCATCTCCTCATCACAGCACCAATACTCCTGGGCCATCCTAGACTGTGTCAGAATGACCCCATGCAAACCCATCTGGACTCTGATGGCACACAACTCCCAGCTCTCCACCATGGACCCAGAGAATGATCAAATCCTCCTGAAAATGGTCATTGATGGCCAGAAAGTCTCCTATCTCACAGTCATCAGCTCCTTGATGTACCTCATGCTTGAAACACACCCAAACATTGTGTATGCAGTTGGAACCCTCAGCCAGTTCAGTGCCACACCAAAGCAAATGCACTGGGAAGCAGTGACATGCATATTCCAATACATCCAAGCCACCAAGGACATGGGACTCCAGTTTGATGGCTCCAAGATATCCATGGACATGGACTTTCAGGGGTACTCCAATGCAGGTTGGTCCCAGGACCCAAACAATTCCTGCTCCACCTCCAGATTCCTCTTCTTCAGTAATCAGGGAGCTACCTGGTCCAACAAACAGCAGACCACAGTTGCACTCTCCACCACAGAGTTGGAGTACATTGGACTTAGTCTCACTGGCCAACATCTCACATGGCTTTGGAGTTTCTTCAAGGAAATTGGACATCTGCAAAAGGGGCCAACCATCCTCCCCTGCAATACCCAGGCCACCACCATCCTAAGCTGTGATCCTCAATTCCAGGCATGGACCAAGCACATCCAAAAGAAATACTGTTTTGTCTGCGACAACCTTATCAGAAAAGGAGAAGCCATCATCTGCTATGTTCCCACAGATGACATGGTAGTGGACATCCTCATGAAGTCTCTCATTTGGGAACAGCACTGGGAATTTGTTTGGGATATGGGACTGCAAATGAACTTAAGGGGGAGTGACAAAGTACAGTGAGCTCCAGAATTCAGAAACACTGAGCACAGCCATGGAAAACCAGTGTTAGATCACAGCCACAGAAACCTGGGGTGTCAGAGTGCAGCCATGGAAACCCAGAGTGTCAGAAACCATCCAGAGTCACTCAGAACCATGTGGACCCACAGCTTCTGTCCAGAGTCTGCTTGGACAATTATTCCATCATCCCACCAAGTCCTACTCTCACTCTGGAGTTTTCAGGGGTATGTCCATCCTTCTCTTACATTGCTTAACTCCCTATTCCACATCCCTTATGTTCCTGAAATTATTCCTGATCTCCTGTCATTCATAGTGAGCACTTCTCTGTCCATTACAGTACATACTTACTTACTTTTTCCCTTTGGATCCCTCAATCATTCTTTGCACTCCCTAGGCAGCAACTGAGGTGAGTTTCCATATACCTATTCACTACTCCTAGCTAATTCCTAGTAGTCCAAGCAATCCCTGCTGTCTTATAGTTTTTGTCACCTTATGCCTTTTCTGGCTTAAATCTGTGTGTTGAAGTGGAACTGACACAAGACACATGAGTAAATGTGGCATTTTGAATGATATCCCATTTAGGGTGAGAATAGTACAACTTAGTGACACTATGACAACACTATTACATATGGATGGGATTATTGAACTATGACACAAGAAACATAAGCAAATACAACATTTGAATGATATGCTGTTTTAGGATGAGAATAGTACAACTTGTGACACTGTGACAACACTACTACATATGGATGGGATTATTAAACTGCTGTAACAGGCATTGCTAGCATTATAAGTTGTATTATTCTCACCCTCAAATGGTATACTATTCAGATGTCACACTTACTCATGTTTCTAGTGCAATTCGATACGATATGAAAACTTCTGCCAGGGAAAGGGTTAGTTTGCTGATAAAGCCACAATACGATTAATGGTCGGTCATTACACTATGGCCTCCGGGATGAACGAGCGGGGCCCTCGAAGACCGAGATGAAGTTCTGAAATTTCCGATCGACTCAGGAGCGCCAGAGTCCCTTGCACATGACGCGAGGAAGTCGGCACCCGCATCACCGTGATGACGATGCCAGGTTCCCATCACAGCTGCAAGCGCCGCGGCCGCAGTGACAGCGTTGCGCCGTTTTTCTCCACTAGGAACCATTGACGGAGAGAACTTGAAGAAGGTCGAAACCCTTCAAGTTGGGACACAATGTTAGGGTATAAAACCCAATCGAGGAAGCACCTACTCAGCAACTCTCACTTGTGACTTCCACCCATCAATCTTATCCTTACCATGAAGACCTTCTTCACTCTCCTCGCCACCATCATTTCTTTGAGTGCTTACACCTTTGTGGGTGTGCATGCCAGGTGCGCTATTTGCCCAAACAATATGGGCGGCGCGGGTTTAAGTAGCAAATGCACTCAGCCTGGTGGGGATATCATTCGTTGCCAGTGCGTCTTCCTCGTACCAGTTGTTCTGTTCGATCCAGGCCGTACTTACCGTCAGAACAGGTACCAAAAAAAGAAGGGGGGAGCGTCTTACTGGTGCTACTATGACGTGCGTGCCCGCTGATATACTTCCTTTCAATCTCACTTGATGATCGAATTTTCCTTTTTGCAGCAAAATGGAACCGGCGATAGTACACGTTCGTCTAGCGCGTGCAAAGGTAGCGTAAGCACGGGCAGTCAGTGTCCGAACCAATGCTAGACATACCAATGTTATAGAGAACACAGTCGTTTCTCATTGTACCTTTACGCAACAGAGAGTTACTGTAACATGTTCTGTCTTGCTACGATCATGTGCGGGATTTATGGAGGACAGAACCAAAATCTTGCGTTCTGGAGTTCGCTGTGAATAATTCTGCTGGGGTCAAACCGTGGTGTAGACCCGTGCAGGGAGGCAACCTTTGACGCATCCAGAATGCAAGATGGATGGGGAAACCCCGGCCACGACCAAGTGAGTGCCATGGAGATTGAAGAAACGAGGACTGCAAAAAATTGCGAGCAGAGAGGATCCATGACTGCAGCGAACCTCGAGGTATTCGAAAAAGTGAAGTTACATACTCGATGTGGGGAACTCGGTCGAGGGTTTGTGCGAAAATGAGGAGGACTACGCGTGCTTGGAAAGCCAAAGTGGCCTCCAAAGTCGATGTAACCACCAAGTGCTTACTCTGCTCTTACCCAACACTGCAATATTCAGGCCGCCAATTCCATTACCTCCCCTTCTCATCGATCATCGATCATGACTGAGAGAGTGGCAGCAAGAAGCTCTGATGCTACCAAGGCTTTAGCATCACATATAATCACGGTGGAAACTGCAAAATATTGTAAGTCCGACAGGCATTGTTGATATAGCTTGCATGTATAATGTTATCAATGGTGGTGCCAGGAGTGATATCGATTAGTTGTGGGGCAGGCTTGCTATAGCATCCTAGCAAGCCACATAAACCCATCCAAAAGAAATATGGGACATGATGGGATCCTTTGCTCGTTCAACATTCCGACGTAGTCTGGTGGCCATCCCGTCTATGAGCCAAGTATCGACGGCTTGCCTCACCGTCGATAGGGATGATAGGGATGGTCACCAGACTAATTCCGACGCTTGCTATCCAGTTTGGATTCCACCATACGTCACCCGCTACTAACTGTCACTCTCGTGTTCCCACTCGTTCGCATGCCATCGGTGCACCCCCTCACCACAGGAAACAACGGACCGTCTGATTCATATGCGTCTGTACAGCACGGTATGTTACACGGTATTAGTACTACGATGCACCATACATGACCCTGTCAGCAACTATTTCCCAAAGAACACGACGATGGAAGCTGGGATATCATGGCGATAGCAAGTCACGGTGCAAGGAGAACTGAAAATGCAGAAACATCATGAAAACTAGGTCTGAACGTTGAGTCCGTTCGTGTGCGAGCCATACGTGATGGTATTTGGGCCCTTACTCTCTACGAGTTGTTTCAAGTCAATAAACCACCTTTGCGCTATCGAGGAGAATAATAGTTCGTGATCTTCGTCGTGGAAGAACGCCAGGTTGTGGGCGATCTCGTGAGCAATAACGAAGTACCTACTTAAGGGGTTAGAATCCGTCCAGCCACTATGAGCCGGGAACCACTCACCATGCTACATACGTAGCCGCGAAAGAGTTGCTGTTTGACGCAGTGCCTACGAGACATTAATGAGACTTCCTCACTCCATTCGACGACACGTACGTTTCTCGCTGTAATGAGCGAGATTGAGATAGATTGCCTTATTACGGTTGAATCCCATCAGTTCTACGTCCTCCGGCTTCCAAAATATGTTTATCTGTGTTGCGTCAAGACCGAACAACTTCCGGAGGCCCTCTAAGATAGCGCAGAACGAGTTCAGTTTGTCTTCGGGAGGATTTCCCGAGTGACCTGCAAAGGGGTTGAGCACAATTGAAGAACTTTGAGTCCATTTTACACGGACAGGTTTTGAAAACGGGCATGCCATTCTTCGTATGCCCTGCAAGCATAGATACCTTTGAGTAACTACAGCAACACAACGAAATTAAGCGCACCGCATGGCTCTAGGTCCGTCCGACGAGAGTGACAATAGCTCACATCGCGTTGCTTCTTCCCCCCTCCCGATTTGTCCTGATTACATTGTGGATCATTGCTAGTGTCACTCTCGCACAATCTCAGTGCTTCGGACACCATATTATCTACAGAGAACATATGAATACAGAAGAGTGATTTTATGAGGCGCGTTACCCATTTGGTCCTGAGTAAATTGGCGGGGTTCGTTCCTCTGAGTCCGGCTGAAAAGGTTTTTGACAAGGCCTTTGAAAACGTCTTTGACTGGTGACCGATAGACGATTGGTGGCAGTTCTGGGACATTGTTTTCGGGCATCGCTGGTTCTTCCGGATCAACTGCTGTAAACCATAGAGTAAGAAAGGTATACAACAACTCGTAGCCGGATTGGAACTGACGCGGATTTGGATTGGCTTTTTGCACCTGCCAGTTGGACCTTTCCCTGATAGCGTCAACTGAAAAACGTTAACCTGTGGTAATGACGCAGAAGGGTAGACGTGATCACCATCATAGCCCCGGCATTCGAGATCTTCCAAGGTAGCAGTGTCCAATATGGTCATCAAGAGTAGCGTGTCGTGGGTTTTGTGGTTTGTGAAAATGGATCGACACAAAGCAGCAGCGACGCTGTTAATTCGTTAGACTGTACCGCGGTTTTAGAGTAGGATATCTCGCTCACTCGTATGAGTCGTTTTTCGAGTTCTCTGACCGACGTTTTACCCAGAGTATGTAGTTTCCTTCAGTCGACTCGATCCCAGCTAAGGCTTGCTCGCATATTGGAGCCAACGGTCGGGAACCATGAGGCTGAGTCGCAAACTTGAAGCGAAGAGTCTTTGATATCATTAGGCTCTCGCAGAACTTCACCGTAAATGCGCCCTCATCTCTCCATTGTGAAATATCGAAATTTGGCCGACGTGTACTATCTTGGTCGTGAAGAAAGATCTCGAGTCTCTCCATGACATGGGCGCCAAGTCGGATTTCTTGTGCCTTGTAATCGTTCATGGGGGTACGTTGGCTGACTACGTGCTCTACGTGAGCGCTCAGCGATTCGGAACCGTGCTCACGGTAGAACTCTGTAGATTCCTAAGGTTGACCCGAGGTGAAACTTTGAGTGGCGAAGGAAACCAGCTTACTTTCGAAAACCTCTTCTTTGGGAGCAACGAAAATGCCTTCACCAAACGACCGGTGGCTCTCTAGATCGTCCGCAATGAGAACCTCTTGTGCATATTTGAGGGCATATTCTGGTGGTGCCCCACGGCGTGCATTGCCTGGAGAGCGAGCCTTCCCACGCAACGAGATGAACATTGCAGTGTCTTTTATCTTATCTCTCAGATCCGTCGAGCAAGTGTGATATCCCGCAGCAACCTGACGGAGGTCACCGAGATACCTGGTTGAAGGTTAGCGTATGGCTGTGAAAGGTGGAGAGACGCCCCCACCTCTTGTACGCAGCAGTCGCGCCCCATGTTTCAATCCTCTGTAGATATCCCCCAGGGTCTTCAGTCATCGCCTGGACGAGATCCGAACAATCTGGATTCGACTTCGCCCCACACTTCTTCAAGAAGTTGATTGCCGCCTCTCCGTAGTTGTGCACGTACGCGAATATCAACTCGTGATGCGCATTTGCATCGCCTGGGTAGTCATAAAAACATTTGTTTGGGGCCACGTATTGGGGATTCCCGATCTCCGTCCCGAAGGGTTCCAGCTGTACAAACTGAACGGGAACAATTTGCATGTTGGATACTTTTGCTAGCTCCTCGGACGAGAAACCTGTGACATAAATTTGAGAACATGTTAGGTCAGACTACAATTCGACTTACCTGTTCTAGCAGCTTGTTCGAACCATTTCTTGGCTGTGCTCCCCGTGGGCGGATTCTTTCCCATAGCTTCAATGATCGCAATCTTGGATGGCCTCTGCTTCACCTTCAACCGCGCCCAAACATCAGGTGTAACAGATTTGTGGATTGTGCGGAATCCAAATATTTCCCAGTCAGGAGATGTAAACACCTGGCACATTGGTCAATCGGGTGCGCCAGCTAGTTTCAGGTGAGTACGTACCTCCTCTGGCGTTCCGAACTCCAATTCATCACCATTCCCGCACGGGAGGAAGGAAAAATCAGGAAAGTCAGCTGGATTATACTCTTTGTAGAGGTCATGCAGGTTTTCGACGAAGAAGTCGTATGCGTCCTGTCTAACCTGGCTATCCTCATCTGAGGCTTTCTCGATTATCGTGCCGAGGGAGGGGTAACCTTGAAACCCAATACCATACAAGACGCTGGGCACTGATGCATCCAGTAGTGAGATCCTTGCCACCATTCGGGAACGAGGAATTACGAACCAACATCATGCAAAGTTTGCGTGCCGGACAAACCAAGCGCAAGTTCTCCATCCCATCCCAAGACTGGTAGCCCGAGAGTACGATTAATTGGGTGTTGGCAATGCAGATCTCGAATGCAGTGGCGCGTTCCTTCATCGCTAGCAAAGATACGTAACTTCTCCACCTTCTTGAATTCATTACCCATGTACGGACGCACTGCCTCGATGTAATCGACCAGACGTATAATCGAACATTCGGTTCCAGATACCAGACTAGGGCGTCGTCAGGCGATACCACCACATTCGATCTGATGTACAGTTCACTTACCGATTTTCAACCTCGTGCCACTCAAGGTACCTCTTGACGCCGAGAGCTTCCAGCACGACTTCGTGCGCACGATTTTGTGGCGGGACATGCCACTGCAGCACCGGGAGCTCGTTGAATAGGTCAGCTTCAGGGAAATAAGCATCTGGAGGGCTGCAGTATCCCTTGTTCGTTGGAATACATGCCACAGATCGCATGCGAGCAATGATCATTTGGCTGTCGGCATCATTGATCAACTCGGATGACCATGCATTTCCTAGCTTCGCGAACACATTCTCCAAAACAGCAGGGACCTTGAGGATGTCTTGGGAGGGGTCAACTCCAGGGCTAATCAGATAAGTGATCCAGTCTACGATAGTCAAGCGCTCCCATCCAAGACCTGCAACAACTCGGTTTGCACCCATCACCCTAGTAAACGACAGAGGAATAGTATTGGGTGGCAACAAGTGATCGTCCTGGAGAAAGAAATATTCAAGTGTCGGGTCGACAAACTTCTCGATTGCCGAAAGCTTTATAACCTGAAGAGAAGCCTGTGAAGACGAATAGAACCTAGCCTCGGACAACAGCTCCTTCCTCCAGATTGCGTCCAGTTCTGTGCGCTGGTTGGCAGACATATCGTACATGTTCAACCACCAACGAATGAATGCTACCATCTCTTGTTCGGTGAGAGCCCGACGTTTGAGTTCATCATGCACGTCGCGGAACCTATAAGCCGTCACTCGATATTCTTTGGGGAGCTGTTCGATGATTGTGGATTTCACCGGCCATAGGGCATCGTCCAAAATTGGACCTTCTTTGATGAACGGCTGGAAGTCTGCATGAGGCTCTCGGACATCCTTGGAGTCCCTGATACCGAGATTGGAGAGGATAGGAAAAGATTGGCTGGCAGAGCATTTGAAAAATGCGTCCTGCAACAACTCTCCCACTTTCGAATCTGGCGTAGACTGCACGAAGGTAAAGCATTTCATGGTGTACAGAGCCTCGTCTCGGAGGGAAGCATTCTGGAGCGAAGAAGATTTTTCCCATCGACTTCGGATGTCCTTCATGGCTGTTTCGTAGATGACTCTCATCAACAAGCCTCCGATGAACAACAGCTCAGCATTCCATTCTGCCCATGTTCGAAGGTCAATCGTTCGTGATAAGGAATTGGCATGGCCCTACTCACCAGCTACTTGGCAATTACTACACACACCGTGAGTCTCATGATCGCGACGAAGTCAGTATTCTTCACTCACACGAGGTCAATTGAGCCCCGCTCAACTGTTGGCACGAACCGACCCGACAGATGGATTGCGCTGCCCGACGTCTGCAGCGTACTTTGACCCTAACTTCCTTCTAAGAATCATGCTACTAAAGGTCTGCAAATCACTGACGATAAACAGTCGGGAACCATGGCCACTGCTCATGTGAAGTCAGCAATAGCCGCTGACCAAGATTATCATGGAATACCGACTCACTCTCCCTCCTCTCCACAAAGCGCTTGAACCCCCCTGAACACGCTTCCTATGCCCGCTTTCTCATCCCCGTCTTCCATCGTTCGTTGGTGTTCGTCCATGGAGAACTGCATGCGGCCAGTAAATACACTGCAAGTAGAAAAAAGAGCATCACTCACATGTACGGCCTCGCACCTGAACCTTGTCGGTGGCGTTTTTTTGGTTGCCGCTTTCAAACCAGATACTATATGTTCTGGTGGAGCTGAAGAAATCTGCGCAGAGTAAACCACATACTTGGCGACCGAGGTATTGGTGTTTGGCGAAGTGCGGGGAATGGGTCCAACAGGGTGTGACCCAGGGTTCTTCCGCAAGCCCCCGAAGAAGCCGGGCCTCTTGGAAGGGTTTGCATCCTGCTCCTCGGCTACAGCTTTCCTGGCAGAGGGCCTCCGAGTCTTGAACCCAGCAGAGTACCCCAATTTCGTCAGATTCACTTGGACCTCCTGGGCTACCAAATTCCGTGAATACTTCGTGCATTCACTGCGAATGATACCCGCACTTACGAATCATTTGGACCGATTCAACGTGCAGGAAGCCCACATCGCGTTTTGCCTTCAGGTCCTTAGGCAAGTTAATGATCTTTGCTTCGCATCGAGATTTGATTATCTCCGAAAGACACCGCCCATTGAAAAGTATGGTGGCCTTCTCGACGTTCGCCAGGAACGTGACAGAGGTGCAGAGAAACCTCGACAGGTCGAATGGCTTTGGCATAGGTAACTGTCCAGCGTTGACTTCCATTTCAATCATCGTCCACTTGGTGGCTCTGCACTTCCCGTGTTGGACCATGAGCTACATGTGGATGTGAGGGCAACATCAAGCGTCGCTTGGCCAATCACACCTGATCCTTGTTGTAGTACATTCTCATACAGCGGTCTGTGAGTTGCTCAGACAACCCGTTGAATAACGTCCGGCAGCATTGCTTACCGCCAGAGCTGATAGCTGGACGTTCTGTGACGCTGAACACACTGAAGAAACCTGATGAAAGGGACGCTGTCAGAGACGCGATGATGAAAGGAAGATGTACGCACCAACACCAAAAGTACCAATCTTTTGGTCATCCGGGTTTCCGACGGCTGCCAGTATGATGAGTTCAACGACACACCGATAACACGGGGCCACAATCACCTATGTTGGTGAGGCGTTCCCAATCCTCCGGTTTTAACGTATCCCCGTCGTTCCTGACTACCCACTTGAAAACCTGTCCACGACCTCGGCTTCCTGGTCGCTAGTATTAAAGAATTTACTCACCTTTACTTTGTTCAGGTCGACGTTTGTGCCATTCCTCACCTCGTCTGCCGAATGTGGTGTGCCAATATGCCGACTGTAGTCTTTGGTGTTGAATTCGATTTCCACGTGCTTAGCTCCTGCATCATCCGCATTTTGCACCAATTCTCGGAAGACTGGAAATGAAACCGGGTCAAGCTCTGGCTGACAGAACGTTATTCGAAAGTAAATTACCAGTGAACTCTTCTGGGTAACGAGCAAGTACTTTCTCCACCAAACTCCGCTGACTCACCGTCACCTCGGTCGGCTGCCCACTATAATTTGCGTTCATTTATGCTGACCTGAGATCAAATGTTTGGACGATGAGAACTCGACCAAGCGGCCTCAAAGAGCGATCAAATACAAGTCGAGCACACACCTGAGGCTCTTCTATTGCGAAAGATAACTGGGTCACAACGGAAAGGGTATGAAGTTGGCAAGAACGGCCCAGCGCTCATTTCCACTGTGTGAAAACGAGGTTCAATGAGGCGGGACGTGGGTACCCAGATTTATGCTGGTAAGTTAGCGCTTCCATCAACGACGGGCGCTACAGGGAGTCACTGAACAGCGTCCTGAACTTGAATATGCCTCGTATTTGTTGTGTCTAGCAAGGTGCCCCCATGCCACAACTTGGTTTCAAGCTGTAACCTAACTTCACTGCACATTGACTTGTCATGAACTGAGGGTACTGTAGCATTTCGAATGATTCGGCACCCATGTGTGACTGTGACACTTGGCATCAATTCGACACACCGACGGGTGGGTCTGTGACCTGGGACAACTGTGAATTTTCACCACACCTTCCACACCTTCGGGAACCATTGGCAAGATTAACCAGAGCGGACTCTGTCGACGTTGCACCAAGGTACTTATACTTATTTCTAATGGTACTTAAGTACTTAGTTTATAAGGTGGCAA
>KN825975.1:0-11556 GCA_000827395.1 Paxillus rubicundulus Ve08.2h10
TGTGCTTAAATCATGTCCTGTTGAGGTAATCTGGCAATTCATTAATCAGTCATACCATTTCTTGAGTGCCTACCAGCTGGGACTTTCAGGGAAGGCTGCTGATTGGGCTGTGCACAAGCAGAAACAGCACCAACAAGTGTCTCAGGGTGTCATGATGGCAATTGAGGCACTGGCAGTGCTTGACCCATAGATTAGACTAAATATTTGTTCAAGAATCACAAAATTTGGCCAGCCAAAAACAATGTGGGAAAAACTTTGGAGGTGTGTTTTCAAGCACATTTCAACAGTCAGAGTCCAACCACAAGCTCTATTTGGCCTAAAAAAAACATCCCAGCCTTGTACCAGATTGGAGGGGTTTTATTGTCCCCAACTGTACTCTGGACCAAGTCCACCTTCCTGCCCATATGCAAGTCTGCTTTCTGCTTCTCTGTTTCTCTGCTTTTCTGCTTCTCTCTAATACTTCTGTTTCTGTGCCTTGTTCCTTATCATTCATACCTTTGACAGATGTTTGACATGTCTAATAAGTCCATCTTCTGATTATTTCCACTCTGACTCACTTTGACTCATTCTGACTCACATTGACTCCTCTTGACTCATTCCAATACTTCTGACTCATATTCTGCCCAACTCCAGTACTCTGGTGCCCTCCATGTTTAGTTATCACCATAGTATATAAACCCACCCCTCTTGTACTTTGTATTCTGCAGTTTGAATATTGACTTTGATCATCCTTTGCAGTCAACATCATGGTCATCTCAACTTGTCTGTCATGTGGACATGAGCTGACCATGGCTTGCTTTCAGTGGGCTTGATGTGTCCAAGCTAATTTCTGTTCACAGAGCTTGTGAAGGGCAGCTAGATTCATGTCTTTCTCACAAAAAGTGATGTTGTGGTATGAGCTGCCTTTGAGTTTTTCATAAAAGTTGAGACTCAGCAGGGCGAGGGCTTCAGAGTTCTAGTGTGAGGAGGTCAGCGGACTGCAACTCCAATCCAATGAGATATCATGCAGGGATGGGGGAGAGATACCATTGTGATTGAATACATGCACAGCTTTGTGAGGGGCAGAAGTGGGTAGATCCCCTTTGAGTCAAGATGGGATGACCTTCGTTTGCCAAAGATAACTGTGAAAAGCTTCCTAGAGGAAAAGTTAGTTAGCAACAGCCCCAAAGGAATTTAATCACCATACATGCAAATGATTTGTTTTCCCATGTGGGCTGGGCTTCTGTCTTCACATCACTAAGTGGGACCTGCCTTCGTTATCCTCTTCATTGTCACTGTCTGAATCTTCAGCAGAGCATTCTAAACCACTTTTCAGGTAGCAATCACTCTGTATCATGAACTGAGATTTGATGAACTTGGTTAGATGGGGGATGCAGGCATTGACAATGCCTTGTACCATGTATTTGACAATTTCTGCAGTCACTGCATTAAGGTGATGAACCACAGCCTGCTCAACAATGGTGTCCAAAGACAGGGGCAGAGGTAGTGGCCTGGCAGGGCTTGGCCTTGCACCAGACAGAGTGCAATTTTTTTTGATGTGGGAGGACTGGGTTGTGTTCCATTGGAGCACTATGCTGAGGTGTGTCAGAGGGATTGTGCCCTTCCGTGGGGACTGTGGTGGCAGGAGGAGGTGTTCAACCTGTGGTGGATCAGCAGGAGCCAGAGGGGTGGGGGTTGGGTCCTCGTCCATCAGAAAACTACCTTGAGGCAGCATCAGGTGAGTGCTGGGCCCTCCCAAGGGGACTGTAGTGGCAGGGATGGGATGATCACCTTGTGGTGGATCAATAGGAGTCAGAGGAGCAGGGGTTGGGTCTTCACCCATCAGAGCACTATGCTGAGGTGGGATGGGGGGATTAGGCCCTCCTGCAGGACTGTGGTGGCAGGGAAAGGGTGATCACCCTGCAATAGATTGGTGGGAGTGAGAGGAGCAGGGGTTAGGACCTCACCCATCAGAACACTACTCTGAGGTAGCATCAGGGGGAGATTGTTGCCTTCCCCAGAGGGTGGATTGAGAAGGGTTGGAGGAGCAGGTCTTGTGTCTTGGTCCATTGGAATAGATGTGTCTATTTGGGTGGGATTGATCCAGGTGTGTAATGAAATGGGGGACCATGATCATGGACTCATCATATGTAGGGAATGGCTGGAGTGCTGGTAAGGCCCAAGTGGGCACATGGAGTGAGCATTGTGACTTCTGGAGGGTGTTACACCCATTTGATAGTTGGTGTCACTACTATCCACTTCCTACATCTATGTTTACCAACAGTTGTGAAACTAAGAGGGGAAAGACTTACTTACAGGGAATCAGTGGTTGCAGGGGGAGATTGGGACATCTGGGGTATGCATGAGACAACACAAAGCAAGAGAGCATGAAAGCAGATACTCACCTGGCATGTATGTAGGGTCCCCCTGTTCATGTTTGCAGTGTTGGCAGTTGCATGTCCATCTCCCCAAGGGTGGAAGTGTGAGTATGGTGCATACACAGTTGGTTGAATTGTACTTGCAGAAGCCATGACTTGTGCTTCAATGCCAGCACAATGTTCTGGAATAACAGGAAGACAAATAAGATGGTTTCTGAGGTCCTGAACACCACATTTGGTAAATTCCCCTGCCTGTGTAAAGTGTAAATATAGAAAACTGATGCATCCTGAGCATGATACCTATGATTTGAGAGATGGTCCCAATAGTACACAATGTGGATGACATTGACAGAGGGGAAGCATCTGATGCTCTGTAGGGCAATAAAAATGGCATGGGATGAGCAGGTAGACATTCAATTGTAAAAATATGAGTGTATAAAGGGGGAGGGGGAAGCATAATCAGTGTTGCTGTTAGTGATGGAGGACAATAGGAGTGAGGGAACGATGCACTGGTGTGGATTAATCACAATGGATGGACAGTCTATTGTCAAGCTTAGAAACATTCATTTAAACTTGTTTGTCTCTGAAATCTGATGACTTATAACAGGCACTAAATACATTAATCTATGTTTCTAGATAGCTAATAGGATGATGCTTTTGAGTGGATGAGTAGACTACATGAGTGGGGTAGATGATGGTGGAAAGTGGACAGGTGGTACATGTGAAATTTGCAATCATAAATAGTGTCCAGCGAATCATGTCATGTGACCTTCCATTTATGGTGTTTGGATTGGAGTGGGAAATGAATTGCTGTCCACTATTTACACCTGAAAACTTTGCACGAACAACTCTTCCACTTTCTATTATCTAGGCCACTCAGTGGCATATCCTGCATCCTATTACCATGATCTTACCCACTCACCACTCGTCTTTAGTGTATTTGTAAATTGAGCCCATGTAGTCATATTTTCTGAGAGAGACAGCTGGCCTGCCCTGACAATTTCATGATAGACATGGAGGGCCCATCACAGACCCATGAAATGTATATTGAGGGGTGGTGAAAGCATGGGCAGGTCCAGCAGTGATTCAAGTGAAATTTGGCATACATATGGACTGGCTTACAGTAGCCAAATGCTGAAACATATGGGTGGTCCTGTGGGTATTGTAATGAGTTGCAATAGTTTACAACATGCAGGCAGGCCTGCATATAATTTCAGGCAGGGATTGTGTAGCCATGGCAAAGTTCTGCAGTTCAGTCAGTATGTTGGCAGCAGATATGGGATTGGATAGGCCTGGCATTGATTTGGCGGAATCAATGTCACTGTTGGAAGTCTTTGGTTCAGACAGTAGAATAAGCATTGAAATGTTCTGGTGGGTGGTAGATATCCTGCAGGCTTGCTTTGGCCTGCTAGGAAGGATGATCTTCACAGACATGGGTTGAGATGGTGGCCTGATCTGTGGGCATTGTTTGAGGTCAGCATTAACAGTTGATGAATTTGTTAGGAAATGTATCACCTGACTTCCAGTGGTCTTGGGTGCCAATGGGATGACAAGACTGCCAAGATGAGCTCAATGACCAGTTGCCTCAAGGTTGTTTTTGTGGCCATGATTTGGTTGGTCTGGAATGACTAGCTGGGAAATGGGCAGGTAAAGAGCCTCCATAGCATGTGGCTCAATGCTGATAGAATTACAATCATTGGAATTTTTATAGTCAATGGGCATATAGGAGCCAACATGAACTATGTCTCACCAGGATCCTTCTCTGGAAGGTTCTTGATCAAAGCATGCCCCATGTGACCTCCATCAACATTTTGGCAGTGATGGCACTGGTGTTGCTCCATTCATGGGCAGTAGGTGAGATATCATAGCTTTCAGGGCATTCTGTTCAGTGAAGCAAACACTGCAAATGTTAATGTATACTTACCCTCTGATGTGAATCTTACTCTGTGGGTGTTCTGTGGCATTGTTACTTGTAAAGGAGATATGGATGGGTTTGAAATGGAGGGCACAGTAGTTTACAATGCAGTATTTGGATTGCACAAGTGCCACAAGAACTACAGAAGTGTGGGAATATGGACCCTGCTGTCATTATGAAACCAATTGGTTTGAACATTCTCCTTGCTGAAACACCAACACCATCTACTTGCTCACATCACCAACTATGCCAACTTCATCAACTTCACCAACTTCTCATCTACACAATGGATGCCACCTCTGCCAACAGTGTCCTCAACATGACCACAAAAACCATTGTTGACCTACTTTGGGGCAAGGTACAGGAAGGAGAATGGGGCATGGCAGTCAAAAGAATGGAAAATGCTATGGTGCATCACACAAAAATCTCACTCTAATTCAAGCTAACTGTCATATCCCGTGTCACACAACTCAACTCCGCTCCTCTGGAACCTACTCCAGACCAAATCCACCTTCTGCCTATACCCAAGTCCACTTTCTGCTTTTCTGCCTTATCACTTGTTTGCTTTTCCGCCTATCTTTATTACCCCTGATTCCCATACCTTGTTCCTCATCCTTCACACTTGACAGACATTTGACATATCTAATGATCCTACCTTTCAATTAATCTGATTCTGACTCATTCTGACTCTTTCCAACTTAATCCTATCTTTTGACATCCTTGACTCACATTCCACTTCATTCTGGCACTCTGGTGCCCTCTGTGTTTACTTGTCCCCATAGTATATAAACTCATCTTGTATTTTGTATTCTTCAGTTCAAAAATTGACTTTGATCACTCCTCCTCTCTGTCCAACCTAAGTCCTTTGCTCAACACTTTAAGCTAGTCTTCTTGTCATCACTCTGACCCTCTGACCTCCAAACCCCCTTTACTACTCCGTTCTGCCATCACTCTGCCCTGCTGTAAATACTGGACTGAACTCGGATAAGGGTGCAACACATAAGTTGAAGCCAATGTCCACTCCGCCTCTGACAACTCTGGACAGCATGGAGGAACTCCAGATCCTAACACTAACAAAATGTCAAATCCACTAGAATGCCACCCATGCTGTCATCCAGAATGCAGATGTCATCCCTGGCATTTTGATTGCTGTTGAACAACTCCTCCACCCACCAAATGCATCATGGCCTCATTGGATGGCAATGATCGAGTGGACACAGGAATCAATCGCCCACCATGCATGGGCAAGGAGTGGAAGGATTGTCTGCATGGAATACAAATTTGGGACAGCATCCAACGACAAGGAAGAAGGTTCACAACAACCTGAGGATGTATTGGCTGTGGAAAAAGAAATGAGAGGGGAGGAAATACTGGAGATGAAGATGGAAGAGGATGAGGATGATGTGGAATACACGAGGCAACAAAAGGAGCAGGTGAAAGGGAAGAAGAGATCAGATTCTGTGGAAGGAGAGATGTTGCTAGGAAAGAGGAAGGTGGAGTTGGACCTGGACAAGGGAAGCAACCACATGTGGGCACAGACACATGGGTCAACCACACAAATGACCATGACCCAACCCACACTAGTTCACTGGCCTGGTGGGAGAATGACCACTGCAAAAAAGGTGACTGTCATTCCTCAGCCCAGATGGATGACAAAGATGCAACAGGCAGAACAGCACAGGCAGTTGCAGGAGCACAGGGATGTGTTAAGATCTGGGTCCTCTGGCTGTCCAGACACATAATGTAGTGCTTGGGTACTGTAGGATATGGACAACCAAGGTTGACAAAAACCCATACCAGATGGGCCAGCCCATTGTCAGCTGACCTACAGCCTGTAGTCATAGGGTACAGATGGGCTGAGGTGTGAGAAAATCCCATAGGCCGAGTAGATATTTTAGTAAGGGTATTTTGAGTAATGGATGGGCTGATTGAGCTATGTCTGTGGGGAATGGATTGGACAATATAGGTATTCTGTAGGCCTTGGGTGGGCCAAGGGATGGGGTGACCCAGAAGTATGGGATGGGCAGAGGAATGGGTGAATTGTAGGTGTTGGATGGGCCAAGGGATGTGTGACCTGTAGATGGGCCAAGGGATACCAGGCCTGTAGGTGTTGGACGGGCCAAGGGATAGCTGGCCTGTAGGTGGGGGATGGGCCAAGGAATGAGTGACCCATAGGTGTCAGTTGGGCCAAGGAATTGGTGACCCATATGTATGGGATGGGCTGAGGGATGACTGGCCAGTAGCCATTGGATTGGCACAGGGACAGGAGGCCTGTAGGTATCAGATGCTCTGATGGATAGTTGGCCTTTGGATGGATGGACCTGGGATGGCTTCCCTTGGAATAGACAGCCCTGGGATGAATGGTCCTGGAATATCTACCCTCAGGTTTGTTGGCACAAGGATATCTACTATAGGCTTTGTTGCATCAGGATATCTACCCTTGGGCTTTTTGGCACCAGGATATCTACTATTGGCTTTATTGGCCCCCAGATGTATACCCTTGGGTTTGTTGGCCTTGGGATCACCACCCCAGGATGGATGGCTGGTTGGCATTAGATTCACTCATGCATGGGCCAATTTAGTGGCAGACAGGGGGTGCCAGCTGGGCTGATCCATGGTTGTACCCCAACAAGTCATGGTCCATTGTTGTGGGCCAAGGGACAAGTGGCCTATCCATCTTGATGGGCCAAGGTTCATTGTGGTTCCTGAATCCTGAGTGATGGAATTCGTAAGTTATCCCATGAGCATGCCCTGCCCAGACCCATTGGACATGCCAGCAGTTCTCACAGCATCTGCTAAATAAGTCCCAGGAATGATCCCATCAAGTTGGCTTGGCTGTGATCATTGATGGTAATTACAATCACTCAATTCTCCTCATCATCAACCATGGATATTCCATCACATTGGCAACTTTGCATGTCCAATATCATAGCTGAATACATGTTCAACTGATTTTTTGAAACCATCGGCTGGTCCACACAACCAACTCCAGCACTTCCCAATACCTCCATTCTGTTATAAGCCATGTTTGAAGCCAATCAGATAGTATGGTCCATGGCCAAGGCTTATCAAAATCAGAGTATGTGATCTCACAATACATGGATATCTGTTGACGTTGGATCAGGGACCTTTCCCATTGACATCTGACATATGGCAGAGGCCTTGGGGTCAAATGAGAGCGGTACCAAGCAAGCAAGGGAGAAAGCATTGAAGGAAAGATTCCTGGCCGGGAAAGATGAGGAGTTGGTATGTGAGCCAACTCTCTTGTTGGACCAGACTGGGGTCATCATGGCATGACATCTACTTGGGGTGCTATCTGAAGAGTTCCAGGTGGGTTTCCAATGTCTTGTTTCCATTGGAATTGTCCTCCTGACTCTGGGTAGAGGGGCTGTGTGAGGAACCTGGTATTTTTATCCCCTGACATAAGTGAAAGGATCACTGGCTCAAGATCCTGGAGGACCCAGGAGGATCTATTCACCAAATCCCACATCAGAGGTGCAATAGAATTGTCCCCTGCTTGGTACCAGCAAGGTTGGGTGGCAAGGCAAATTTTTGGGCACCATGCTGAACAGATCCTGATGGTACCAGCCCTATAGGCACCAGCCTGAGGAATCCACAATCCTCAAAGGTTCCCATGCAGACACAGGACCCCAGCAATGACTCCCAGCTGGAGCATTGCAAACTGCCATCCTTTTGGAAACCTTGATGGTCATGCATCCCAACTTTTATGCATCAGGGAGGGAAACCTTCTTGAAGTTGGCCACTTCCACCCAGGACGAGGAAATAGAAATGCAGCAGATCATCCTGGAGTGGTCTACAGTCTATTTGGTGGTGTTGGTGATAGTGAATTGGGCTACTCCTTTCCATAGGGATCTAAGTTGCCAGGTTCAATGGTTGCATATATTGGCAACCATAGGATGGGATCCCAACCTTCACATTGAGTTGGACAACATCAGGGTGAGACTGGCCTACAGTCTGGGAACTGTAGTCAGCATTTCTAGCAAGGTTCTCTGGCATGGAGTTCCAGCCTCAGTATCTGATTACTATTGCCTGGCATATCACATGAGGGACAATGTTTATGAGGGAGTGATACAGCTGTGCTTACCTTGAGGTGATCCTTCTCAAGTGCCTGGTACCAGACCAGAGTGTCTTCCTCAGCTCCAAGTGAGACCATGGCTCTTCAGCATGCCCTGTATACTGCAGCATGCTTTTTCACCATTAACTCTATGGCATTGATCTTCCCCCATGCCCTTGTGTTGTGGGTCTGGCTGCTGGCATGCTGAAGCTCGGTCCAGAAGAGAACTGATTTCTCAGCCAATGCCATCCTCAGATGATGCAGACAGTTGTTGGCTTGACCCTTTCTAAGCTCTAGTTCTTCTTCTGCCAGTGTTAATATTGGAGTTCCTCCACACTGTCACAGAGTTGTCAGAGGCAGAGTGGATGTCAGCTTCAACTTATGTGTTGTGCCCTTGCCTGAGTTCAGTCTGGTATTTGCGGTGGGGCAGAGTGGCAGAGTGGAGCAATGGCAGAATGGAGTAGTAAGGGGGGGGTGGTTGGAGGTCAGAGGAGTGACGATGAGAAGGCTAGATTCAAGTGTTGAGAGATGGACTTAATGTGGACAGAGAAGAGGAGTGATCAAAGTCGATATTCAAACTGCAGAATACAAAGTACAAGAGGGGTTTATATACTATGGTGACAAATAAACATGGAGGACACTGGAGTACTGGAGTTGGGTGGAATACAAGTCAGAAGTATCAGAATGAGTCAAGAGGAGTTAAAGTGAGTCAGAGTGGAAATAATTGGAAGGGGGAATTATTAGACATGTCAAACATCTGTCAAAGGTATGAATGATAAGGAATCAAGGCACAGGAACAGAAGTATTCGAAAGAAACAGAAATGTGGAGAAACAGAAAGGCAGAGAAACAGAGAAGTGGAGAAGTGGAGAAACAGAAAGGTGGACAAGTGATAAGGTGGAAAAGCAGACTTGGGCATAGGTAGAAAGTGGACTTGGTCTGGAGGAGCAGAGTTGACTTATGTGGGATATGACAGCCAGCCAATCCACACTGAGGTCCTCACAGGTCTTTCTACCCAAGGAGGATGGGAATGGGAGATAAAATTCTTCAGCATGGTGAGGATCAAGGTTTACCAAGGCTATTTCAGCATCATCCTCAGATCCTATCTCATATATCCAGCCTTCCTGGTCTTGGTCTGCTTTTTCTGGTCCCTGAGCTTTGATTTGACCCATGAAGGAAGAAGCATCTGAGACAAAGCTTCAGATTTCTGTGCCTAGCCAATCCCTCTTCCTTGCCAGGGCCAGCCTTTGAAGTTCTGTGCACTGAGGACCAGCTGAAGAGGCCTCCAACCTTAGTTGAATCTGGGACTGCTGTATTTGCAACTCCTGAGCAAGCCAAGTACTCGGCCCCCTTTGGCTGGAAGCCATTGAGGGGCATCCTGATAGCATGGCTAGTTCAATGCTCTTCATGCTAGGGGCTGGAGGAACTTCTTCAGCTAGCAGACATGGAGATGCAAAGGAGAAGTACTGGAGGCCAATTGAATCTTGTAAACATCCATGGCTTCAGGGTTTCATTCTCTTTCTTTCATGGCCCTCCTCTCCTGTTTCACCAATTTCCTCTTCCAATCTGCTGGCAATCCTTTGGCTAGAGCTCAGCAGGCATCTGCAGCCTCTCCCTTGCTGGTCAATACTATCTTGAGTTTCCTTGAATGCTTTAAGCTGACAGCAATCAGCCCTGACAACCCACCACCCACAGAGCAGATTGATCTCACCCATCCAAATCATTTTCTGAAAATTGGAATCATTCATCTGAAAATCCAGCTGTAACAGGATGTGTAAATGCAGTTCTTTGTGGTCTTGCCATTCCCTGAGGAATTGATTTTGGGTCTGGAGGAGTGGCCTTTCCAAAGGGCATATTTCAAGGACACAGGACAGTCTCACCTTGCTAGGAAATTTCGATGGGTCAGGCATGTCATAGAAATCACATTGGTCATATATCTGGAAGTCTGGGCCTGTAGCTGGAGACTTTTGAGGGGATCTCTTCCTTGGCCTCTTCTTTCCTGGAGTGACTTTCACTAGTTTGGTCTTAGGACCTCTGGTAGTTTGGATTGTCTTCCACTTGACCTCTATCACAGGACTGTGAGCATCTATAGCAATGTATTTAGGCTTAGCCATGATGAGATGGGACCAGAACAGGAGGGAAACTGAATTCTCTGACCACCAATCCCACCTTCCACCAGCCAACTGATCACCCAACATGCATGCATGCCTCTGGCTCATGTGTCATATCAATCAGACATCAAAGTCAAGGTTGGTCAGGGTCCATGTCATACAAGGCCAAATGGGAACAGGAATCCTATAAATGGAGACTGATCAGGGGTGGCCATTACATAAAGTGTTGAATTGGGAATGCAGGAGTCTAAAAGAAGTCTAATTTGAACATAGTTCAAGGAACCCAGACTGGTGCTGAGACATTCCAAAGCTCCATCAAGGAGAATGATGGCATGATGCTGAGAGCCACATCACAAGAAGCTGATGCTGTCAATGATGTTTACAGCATGTGAGGTGGGGGAAACAAAACATGGGTTTGACAAGGGACATGCGACAGTGAAAGTAGGATGGACTGGAATTGAAGCCATGCCCCACCTTGGAGAAAAGGAAACTCTTTTCAAACATTCCAAATGTCATTATGGGGACCAGTGCCAAGGGTTTGTGACGCTTTGTGAAGGAGAATGATGGCATGATGTCAAGAGTCACATCCAAAGAATCTAATGATCAGCAATGATGTTTATGGCATGTGATGCTGCCAAAGCAAACAAGGATTTGACAAGGGATATGGAACAGTAAAAGTAGGATTGACTTGTATTGAATCCATACACTACCTTCCAGCAAAGCAAACTCATTTCACACATTCCAGGCATCATCATGGCTAGGGGACCATCCAGTAGAATTGGCAGTGTATCTGCTGCTGCCAACACAGTCAGGAAATTATTGGAGGAGGAGATAAACACCCTCAAGTCTCATTTGGAGGCATGGAAGGACAAGAGGAGCAGGCCTGGAGTTTACAGGGAGGTGTACAAAGAGGGAAAGAAGTTGGATGTGGTGGGTGAGATGAACAGAGGGGAATGGGACACTAGGAAGGAGGTGAGTTTACCTCCATATCTCTCGGTCTATCAGCTGAGATTCCTGGATAGGCATACAAGACCTGGTTTTACAACCATGGCCAAAGCAGGGCTGCAAAGACCCTGGTAAAGTATGGGAAGAGTGTCACC
>KN825976.1:0-11576 GCA_000827395.1 Paxillus rubicundulus Ve08.2h10
GTGAACAAGCATGCTTGAGGCTTGATCCAATCACTACATACCATCATATTCTTGAATGTCAGAGTGCAAATGTGAATGCAATGAGAGGGAAGGTCAACATTAAGTACTGAACTCGGAACAACAGCAGTCCTCCATTTTTGGACGTGTTATTGTGTTTATTATATTATTGTGTTGCCAATGTAATTGAAACAAATGAGCAGCCTAAAGCGGACAAGGGATCATACATTGAGAGAGCAGTACAAGGACAACCTAATTGGTCTAAAGGGGACAAAATGGTGATGAGAGAGTGGTACAAGGTGAATGAAGAAATTAAATACCAAGGCTAGAGCAAAGCAAAGTCAAGTCTCTGTCTTCCCCCAAGATGGTAGTCTGCCATTGCTCTATGTGCGGTCCTCAGGGGATGGAGGTCACCAGTAATGAAAATCAAAAGCACTGAAGGAACAATCTTGCCGACCTTGCTCATGAAGGGCAGTCCATCATAGGGGTACTTTTTTACTTCACAACTTCACTAGACTAAAATAATGTGAGTAGGATGAGAGCCTGGTTCAGCACATGTCTGTGCTATCACTCGAAAATGCCCATCATTCACCTGAAGATGATGTGAGAAGTTGGCATATATATATCCATAGCGATACTAACCTAACCTTTAACCTTTGCAGGTGGAGGAAGTAGCTCGAAGAGTGTTCAAGATCACTCTCAAGGACGATGAGCTATGGGAGCGGGACACAGAGGGAGCACCAGGCTACGTCCATAGTGCACCTCCGGCAGTGCACAGCTCCGCTGCAAAGGAAGGGTCCCTACTTGCTCCTCATGAAGGAGTTGAAGAAACCTTTGGAGCGCTGTTGTTGATTGACCACGAGATGCATGCACAGGCAAAGAATGTCA
This sequence comes from Paxillus rubicundulus Ve08.2h10, assembly GCA_000827395.1. NCBI lineage: Eukaryota > Fungi > Basidiomycota > Agaricomycetes > Boletales > Paxillaceae > Paxillus > Paxillus rubicundulus. The sequence goes on from KN825976.1 coordinate 886, forward strand.
CCAAATTGGTGGATCAGTTGGTTGTAGCAGGTGCGCAAGGAGAGGTGCAGGAGGCTCTGGAAGGAGAGGGAAAGTGGCTGAGAGATAAGTTGGACGAGATCACCCACCTTGACACCAGAGAAGATGAGGCCAATGCAGTCCTCCTTCACAAGTTGGTGGGGAATATGAAGAACCTTCTGACGGCTGTGAGAAGCATTGAGGAAACTCTGGCTGCAAGGTCCCCAGAGGATTTGTTGCAAAGGGAAAATGCATCAGCAGTGGTCAATACAGGTGCAAAGGCTTCAAACATGACCAGGATAAGGGACTAACAACATTCAACAGAAAAAAAATTCCACCTGACTTTCTGCAATGCCAATCCCACCATCTTGTTGATGTTGCTCATCGCCCTGATCTTGAATGTTTTCAGAAAGCTCATGCGTCCCTGGTGCAATGCAACCTTAGGACTCCTGAACATGCTCTTGCGAACTGTTCTCGGCACTCCAGTTGAGTCGCATGGGGCGAATGAGCGACAATCTGAGATAGACCATGAATACATTCCCTGCGACATCCGTGCTGTACAGAAAAAATTTGACTTGGAACCGTCTACGTGCACCCTTGCTGTTTGCGTCAGGTGTTCATGCACATATGCACCTATAGTGAAAGGGAAACTTACCACATACCCTGAACGATGCACCTTCAAAAAGTATCAAGGCAGCAGGCCTTGCAGACAGCTTTTAGTGAAAACCGCAAAGGTGGGTGGAGTGAAAACCAGCGTACCGATAAGACCATTCACTGTGCAAGACTATGACAATTTCCTAGTGGGCCTACTCAGCCGCCCTGGCATGGAGGCAGCAATGGAGTGCGGAACCATGCTAAATGACAAGTATGAGCTGTGGGATATAAAGGATGGGACTGGAATCACTGAAATTGTGGGGCCCAATGGGAAACCTTTCATGGATGGACTCCAGAGAAGTGACCTCCAATTAGCCTGGAGTCTCTCCATTGACTGGTTCAACCCCCACAGCAATAAGATTGCTGGGAAGAAAAAATCAGTAGGTTCCATGGCCATGGCCCTGCTGAACCTGCCCCCCAGCCTTTGATACAAAGCAGAAAATATCTATCTAGTGGGAGTGATCCCCAGTCCCAGGGAACCGTCATTGGACGAAATCAACCACTTCCTTCGACCTGTTGTTGACTTCTTTCTACCTGCATGGAAGGATGGCACATGGTTCACAAAGACTTCGCTCCATCCCGAAGGTCGCTTATGCTGATCCGTCATCGCAGTAGCTGTGAACGACCTGCCTGCTGCGCAGAAGATCAGTGGCTTCACGGGGCCTACTGCGAAGCACTTATGCAACCTATGTTGGCAGGAAAAGTCAAATATAGGCAATTTTAACTGTGAAAACTGGAGGCACCATACTTACCAAGAGCATATGGAAGCCGCAACACAATGGAGAGATGCACAGATGCAAAAAGATCGTGATAAGATTTTCAAGGAAACTGGGGTACGATGGTCCGAGTTACTTCGTTTGCCATACTGGGATCCTACTCGCTTTCTTGAAACCGACGGCATGCATAACCTCTTCCTCAGCCTGGTCCAGTTTCATTTCAGGGACCTGATTGTGATAGACAGGCCAGCGAACCAAGAATTCCGCAGGACCAACCCCCCAAGCGCCAAACCAGGTGACAACAAATAATTGGAGAAGGCTAGAGAACTGTTGAAGTCAGGGGCATCCAAGACACCACTCAATTGAATACACTTACAAGTCCTATTGAAGTTGCTAGAGGAATGCGGGCGACATGGGGCTCTGGATCTTTCCAAAAAACCTACAAAGAAGGATATTGTTTGGGTTTTACTGGTGAGTACACAACTCATTTGGGAGCGGATACACCTGAACACCTTGGAAGGTGACACCCACTCAAATTACTGTCCCCACCCCCATCCCTATGGAAGTTGATGGTGTGGATGCCATGGACAATGCAGCTTTCACAGATGAAGATGACCTTCCAGGGAAGGAGATCATAGATGAATGCAAAATCCTGGAAGAAAGGCGGAAAAATGTAAAAAAATCTGTTGAACCCCTGACTAATCGGGAGATCGATGAAATCCAAGCTCACCTGCGCACCATCAAATGGCCAACATGGAACTGAGGACCCCCCATCAATCTAGGTGATGCTGAACATGGGAAGCTGAAGGCAGAGCAATGGCGATCCATGGTTGAATTCGACTTACCCATGGTCCTTTGCAAACTGTGGGAGGCAGGATCTCCCTCCCCCGAAGATAACGAGATGAGCTCGTGAAGGAAGAAATTAGCCCATAGCACAATGCTTTTGGCCATGGCGATACAGTGGGGAACATCCCACGTCACATCGGAATACCACATGTGTCAGTACGAGCAATATATGAAAGCGTACCTCGAATATGTCAAAACAATATTTCTGGAGATTGGCTGGCAGCCAAATCATCATGCATTGTTGCACCTAGACAAATTCCTCCGCAGGTATGGGCCTATGCATGGGTGGTGGGTGTTCCCCTTCAAGAGGGTCATAGGATCTCTGCAGAAAACGAATATGAATCACAAGATTGGTTAGTCCTCATGACGTTGAATTACCAGACTTCTGACCTACCAACTAGGACAACTGGAGCAAATGATGTTGGGGGCATTTTGTGCTGCTGCCAGGGTGAAAGTGTTGCTACAACATCCCAATGCTCCCGAAGTTGTTAGAGATGCAAGCAACATGTTGAAAGTATGTTGCAGTGCTTCTGGTGACAGAACACTAGCAGCGGATATTAGCATCTTCCACATGCTGACTCAAACAGGTGAGACAAATCGGACCGTCAATGGTGATGCAAAGGTAGAGGAGGCACCTGCCCTTGTCAATAGGGCATTGGTAGCTGCTGGCATTGAAGGACTCCTCAACGGCCAACTCAACATGTTTTCTTGCTGTACGGTGTCCGGTATCAAGTACGGCACCCGAGAGGCAATGCACACGGACTGCAATATATTCTTTGATGAATCAGGAGGGCGGCTCGTGCACGGGGTTATTGAGTACATCTTTGCTATTTGATCAGCAAACAGAAAACCCAAATATTTTGTTGTGACGCACAGAAACTTACCTGTTCCTGACCTTATGATGGATCCATTCAAAGCATACAAGGACTTTGGAGCTGGATTATGGAAAGATGAGCATGCAACTGGGCTCAACATTATTTCCTTGACAGAAGGAACCTTCTGTCACACGATAAGCATGCCGTGGTTGGACGGGATACTTGTGATGAAACCTTTGAATAGGGTGAGTGGCAAGGAAGAAACTAGGAATTCACAGCTCACAATTCAGCAGGCTGTCTGAGCACCAGACAGTTAGCTGGTGTTTATTTGGGTGGGATCGATCCAGGTGCGTAACACAATGGGGGACCGTGATCACCGACTGATCACACACAGGAATTGCTGGAGCGCTGATAAGACTCAAGTGGGCACATGGAACAAGTGTTGTACATTACACCCGTTTGATAGCCAAAGCGTTCAGTGTCACTACTATTTGCTTCCTACATCAATGTTTACTGACAGTTGTGAAATGAAGGGGGGAGGAACTTACTTCCAGGGAATCAGTGGTTGGAGGGGGGGAATGGGTACAGAAGCCATGACTTGTGCTTTGACGCTGGCACAATGGTTCTAATAGTACGCAATGCAGTCAACATTGACAGACGGGGATGCATGGCTGGCATTGCTGTGAGTGACGAGGACAATAAGAGTGACGAAATGATGCACTGGTGCGGATCAATTGCGACGGATGGTCGGTCAATTGTCATTATTATATCTTAGTGAGATAGGCAACTATGACCAATCCCAATTGTAGATTTGGTGCAAATAAAACGCTCATTCAAACTCATTTGAATCTGAGGTCTGACGATTTACGACAGAAATTGTACGTACTGTGGTGTCATAGGTGCCACAGTACCTTATCTGTGTGCACAAGAGGTCATGCTGGGCCATCCACCTGCTTAGTCATCCGTCAGTCACCCTTCTCCAAAGATAGGGGCCAGGCCATGTGGTGGATCACATGTACAGTATGACAAGGGGCAGGAAAAGAAAGTGGAGGCAGTGGTTTCGAACTCACGACAGTTCTCATCAGGGGGCTTACAGCTGCTGCCCCTACCGCTAGTCCATCTGGCTGATGCTTAGGGTACCAACTACCAATCTAATGCCCTACCTAGGTATTTGACTCTAGTCATGGGCCATGACTGTAAGTGAGTGGCTACCCCAGGCTGGATTGGTTGCAAATTGGGTAGATATGAGTGGGGGGTGGGAAGCTCCACCTTGTTAGACCCACAGGTCGCTCGGGCACACAGGGGCCTTTTGGCACACCTGCCTGCACTTTTTTGTTGCCATACATTCTCACAGTGGGAGTCAGTCACTGTGAGAACCTCTTATACCATCGTCATGTGATTCACAGTAGCAACACAGATAGATACGTAGTAATACATTACGGTCTATGTTTCTGTTTAACTAATAGGATGAGGCTAATGAGTGGACTACATGAGTGGGGTAGATGATAGTGGAAGGTGGAAGAGTTGCACGTGTGAAGTTTCTAGTCGTAAATAGTGTCCAGCGATTACTTATGATAGTCTAATATTACTTCTTGAACATCTTCAGGATTTCATCTACTTTACCTACACATTCTATACCGGTCTTTGAGGAACCCAGTCATTCTCATTGGCATCGTTGGAACTGGGCATCCTCTGCAAGGGTGTCTGGGTTGGAGATAGGCCATTCCTGCAAATGCCCTGCAAACTGGAGTCCACTGGGTTACCGAGGCTGCCTGGTGTGGTTCTGTGGGCATGGTCAGATTCAGTGGATAGCGCGCTTGCACCAGTCTTAGTCCCTGCAAGCCTGTTACCCTCACTTGGGCATTTTTACTCATTCAGAACGCTAATGTGACCACAACACATAGCGCACAACCCACGGTGTTTGCTAGTGCATGCACTTCGAATTAAACGGTGTAAAGCTGCCAGCGGTGTGCACGTATTTCAGGCGGAGGTAGAGGGTGAGGGTTCTCATCAGAGGCTCAAGGTTATGACTATGGCCACTGCTCATGTACTGGTGTCCAAACTGGATCAAGGTAGTGCACAGATAGAGGCCACATGCAGAACATGGACAGAGTGCCCTAATGAATCCTGTGAAGCATATATATTATACCTTGATAATAGTTTGCCTGAATGGAAAAGCAGTGAGGGGGGAGGGGAGGGTGAGTGAATATTCTAATTACTGAATCTTAAAGTACTTCTGCTGAGTTGCCAATGTTTTCTTCTGCATCAAGGTACATAGGATATAATGTTTGGGTCTCAGTCATGATTTACAACGTTCAGATCAGTCTAATATACAAGGTACAGAGGGTATAATGTTTGGGTCTCGGTCATAATTTACAACATTCAGATCAGTCTAATATACAAGGTACATAGGGTATATGTTTAGATCTCGGATATTGAGAGGCATAGCTCATCCGAGTGGGCAGTGTATCCCATGAAGCTGTTTCGAATCTCCTCGGCTTCCTCAAAGCTATTAGGCATCAGGTTGATGGTGTTAACCTCTGGGAAAGCCATGAGCCATGAGCCGCAATGTTTCTACATGTACACTTCAGCTTCAGGGCAATACATCCTAGTAAGAACTCACCAGAATTGCATTGTTGTCATCCGTTACCACACCGAAGTGACATGCCATCCTAAAGTGCTGAGCATGGCAAATGCAAGCTTTGCTGCTTGGAAAGAGAAGACTACTTGTGGGAATGGGCTGAGAGTTTTGAAAGGTAATCAAAATGTTGTACAAGCCAGGAAACACATCAGTGCAGTCCAAGACACTGGAAAGTTGGTTATGGGGGAACAGAACATCAATCATGAATATAGAGAGCGAGGTGACGGTGCCAGGATTTTTGAGGTGCCTTCCCAGGGCTGAGGCATATGCAGGTGGGCCCCCAACGTGGCATAATCCTGGAAGTTCTACAAGGGGGTACCGTGTACAATACTGCTGCTCTGAAGACTGTTTGGGGCGATATCCAGATATTCCACATGGTGGTGGCAGCACAAAAACTCTAGGATTACTTTGAGAGGGCATTGAGAATCAACCTCGAGGGTTCACAGGTGGGGAAAATGCAGGCTATTAAATAATTTGCCCCACATAGGGGCATGTAACCCAGTTTTTTTCTGGCAAAGTTCCTTCAAGGGGGAGTTATGAAGGACATTGATTGTGAACCTAATGATTGGCAGGGAAAAAATAGTGTTGGTGTCCGCAGAAAAGGACACCAGCTGACTGGACATCAATCCTGAAGGCTGGGGGAAAGTGATAGGCAAGATAAGCACTGAAGAGTGCAAGCTGTAAGTGATTTTTAGAGATCCTGACACCTGAATACCTGCCAAGACAGTTGCAGTCATGGCCATGGATATAGAACCCCAATAACAAAATAAATAAACAGCGGGTATGTTTGCCGCTTGTGGAGATTGTATATCCTGGGAAAAGGAGTCAATGTACACTGAGGGTAAGCCTGTGACTCACAGTGATAGTGCCTAGAGCTGGAATCACAACATTGCCGCTGGCGTGAGTGGGAAATGGGAACGTGGTGCTTGCCTGAAGAGGTGAGCAAATAAATTTAGGGAAGGTGTAATCAAACCTACCAATGATCTCTTTCCATCCTCTAGATGTACAAACTTGAAGGGGATCGTTTCCACAGCGTGATCTTCCCTCTTATGCTTGAGGGCTTGAGGGAAGGTAGTTGTGTTGCTGGCTAACTCAGGGATAGGCAGGAGTGTTTCAGGTGTGAGTGTGTATGGGTCAGAGCGCTTGCTAGGCGGTTCATCCAGGGGGGCATCCACGGCCTTGCATTTTCTCCCCATGGCATTGAGGCTCACTTTGAGGATAGGTAGGAGTGCAAGTGTCTGTAGGTTAGAGTGCTTGCTAGACGGTTCATCCAGGGGGGCAGATGCAGCCTTGCATTTTCTCCCCACAGCATGGTTGGTCTATATCACAATGAAATACATACACATTAGACGAGTCTGGGTTGATAGACTTAGGAGACTTACTGGAAGAAGTCTTTGAATGATGAAGTGTCGACTAATGGAGTTACCCATAATAGAATCTTTAGTAATTATCAATTGCATGGTAGGATGACGGGTGGGACAGAGGGTGGGGATCCATGGTGATTGGATGCCATTAAATAGTGCTAGAGTTACCACCGCACTCAATCATATTCAGCGCAGTCAAGAGAATGTTGTATCCCTACAAAAAGGAAAACGACTTACCAAGGAACCCATTCACTCTGTCCATTGCGAGTTCTGCACATTTGGTTAGTACATCACCAATCACTACCCCTATTGTCACATTGTCTTACTTCAAATGTTGTTTGTCATGGAACTGACCCCGGTCATGATTTTGAGCGGTGCTCAGTCGAGGCCATTTGATCATTGCAACATGAATCACATCTGGTACGTCATTTCTATTATTGTTGTTGGTCACTAATCACTGTAGTAAGTATTTTTCAAAGTTGAACAATAAGTGGACCTAGTACTACTAATTAATGTCAGCATGGTGTGGTCACATCGTCAAGGACAATGTTGCACCTTGTGTTTCCTCTTGTAGTTTCTTGTTGTGATTTCTTACGAATGAAGACGTCCATTTAAACTGGTCGTTCGTCTCTGAAGATCTGACGACATACAACAGGAACTAATACGTAGTACATTATGGCCTATTTTTTCTATTTTCCTAAGTAGTAACATATAATATAATATATAATAGAAGATGAGTGGACTATGTGAGTGGGGTAGATGATGGTGGAAAGTGGAAAAGTTGTGCGTGCAAAGTTTGTAATTGTAAATAGTGTCCAGCGATTCATGTCACGTGACCGTCCATTTACAGTGCTTGAATTGGAGTGGGAAACGAATCGCTGGACACTATTTACAACTAGAAACTTTGCATGAACAACTCTTCCACTTTCCACCATTATCTAGGCCACTCACCCAGTTACATATCCTAATGCCCTAATATTTTATTACTATGATCTAACCTCTCACCACCTTCTCATTTCAGTGTATTTGTAAGTTGAAAATTGAAAATCTATGCATAGACAAATAGAGAGAAAAAGAAAGGTCTCAAAAGACCGGGCTTCATTATTGTTGAGTGGAGCCTCGTCCAATTGATTGGCGTCAATCATTCATTCAAACCTTGGTTACCCACCTTGCTTTGCATTATCCCAACAAAGTATAACATTATTGTTCAACTCTGCTCTGATAAAAGGTACGGTATGATTAAAACAGTGTTGACAATCGACTGATTGTGAAATCTGATCATATCATCATGTTCTGCCAATCAGATACAATATGATAATCTCCCTGATTGGGTAAGGTCATTGTCATTCCTGGTTGCGGGATTTTATAACAATTATGTGCTGTGCTCCAGCTCATCGAGAGCAGATTATAAAGAGAGCTTTGCAGCTCTCAAGCGCAATAAAGATGAAGTTGAAGTCTACTCAGGCTGATGCCTATCCTGCTTGGTTTCTCCCTTACCGACAGTATCCAAAATCATATTCCTATCCCTGCCTCAGTTGGCTTCCCCTTCAACGAAGCCATGCATTCATTTTCAATTGCAACACTAGCCTCATGACCAACCATTCAGCACCTAAACCACTCTTGCTTGCTACCGACCCCAGTGACCCTGGGTTGCCAATGCAGTCCATTCACTGTCCATCTGTAGATTCCGAGGATTTCATTCAAGGATATCTTGTGCCAGTTCACGAAGCCACTCCTCGTCTCATAAGTAATAAGTCATACATTACATCCACGTGATATCATCTCATTCCTCTTACAGACGCATGACAATGAGCATATTTGCTATCTCATGGATGACGTCTGAAGGACTGTTCATCGAGCCAGCTCCGTGAAAAGGCATCTAGTACATCAATATGACATGGTGGATGCATCCCCATGTGATGAAATCGAATCAGTGATCCATAGTGCTGTCGGAATGGCCCTGAGAGATATGATTGACCGTTTAGATGTGGATGTACATATCCCTGATCTCTTGTGTATGGCTGCTGGCAGTATCCATTCAGGGGAAAACCATCAGGTAAGTTTTTAAACATACATAAACCAGGCGCCTGTTTGATCCAGACCATAGGCAGATATCGCGACTGCCAAGACTGTTCCTGCAGGTATCCTGTGAGCTGGAGTTTGCTGGGTCACCAAAGCTGCCTGGCGTGGTTCTGTGGGCATGGTCAAATTTAGTGGACAACGTGCTTGCACTGCTCTCAGTCCCTGCAAGCCTGTTACCCTCACCTGTGCATTTTTACTCGCATTCAGAGAATGTTAATGTAACCACAGTGCATAGCAGGCAGCAAGTATGCTATACCAGGAGAGTGGAAGGAGTTTACCCCACCGCTGTAATGCTATGGTCTATGAACAAGGTCTACTGTACAATATGTCATTCCCCTATGTACTTGTGCCCATTTAATTCTCTCAAATTTGCATATGATGTGATTCCCCCCCGTCTTGCACACATGATGTAAACTGTATAATGCACACAACCAACCCAATGTTTCATTCCATCTACTTCGACCTGTCTACCCAACTCAACCCCACTCACAGCTTTCCTGTCGTCCTTCAAGACCCCCTCTATCCTCATTCCTCATACCCCTACTCCCATTACCTGGCAAACACCGCTGGAGGTATCAAATGAATCCACTTTGTTCACTCTCTACAATCCCCATCCACCTCTCAATCTTGCCTATTTTTTTGTTTGACTCCAGCTGTCTGCAATGTCCTGCTCTTGCCGTCGCCTTCAGGTCATAATAAACTCCTAAAATCACTGGACTGCTGAAGCAAACATATTTTCAGTATGGTGAGCTTTTCAGGTGCCGACCATGCATTTTCATTGCACTGGTCGCCTTGACCCACGTTCTGCTTGCTTAGTTTGTAGGGGTTGAGTGTCCTGCCAATGACATATTGAAACTAGCTATTTTTACTCATGATTCGAATGTCACACATCTCTTACAATGGAGTCGTTCATTGCCACTACCAGTGTCCCACTCATTTTCACATGATCCAGATCCACACACTTCCCCTAATCCCTCATGTAGTATTGGTCACTTAATAAATGCTGTCATTTTTGAGTACTTTACAAGTGATCATGAGGAGTGGGTAATAGGTTATCGGATGACAAGATAAGTGAATATGCCTCCCACTCGGTACCATGCACAGAATCAAACAACAATGGCAGGAGACAGCTAGGGCATTGGAGCACGTGCCATGGTAGTGTGCTGCAGTTCAAATATCGAAGAGGTTAATTCATGAGGCCAAGATGTGGGGAGGTATCTCATCAGGATGTTGACAAGTACACAGACGACAGAAAATAAGAGCATTTGCTTCAAGGAGCTGCCCGTGAGACGTGGCTCAGTTGTCGCAGCGATGGTATGAGTGGCCATCTACTGGGGGTGCTAAGCAAGCTGTGAGAGATACCTGGGAGGAGCACTTACTTGCAACTTGTGTGTCCAAACCTTGATGCTACTGTGACCTTCCAGTGCACAGCCGGTAGCAATTGTGCACCCATGACTACTTTCAAAAGCCTGCTGAAGATGAGTGGCAACTTCGATTACCAAATAAAGGAACCCACCGTCACAGTGACAACGAGATCACCACCTGGGGTTGGGTGGTATTAGCATGAGCATTCTCA